>CM058237.1:37395494-37521985 GCA_030180135.1 Orychophragmus violaceus | reverse complement strand
ATGATATTGCATGGTGATGCTTGATTGCGAGACATTGATTTATGCTTCGGCTATGGGGATGGGTCGGGCACTAACGTTTGTTAGCGGGCTCTGGACTCACTGGGTAACCCATAAGGTTGCTCATTATACAACTTTTGTCTCGCAGGTAACCTTAGGTTGGGTAGCGGGCGGATTCGGACATAGGTTGTGACCGGGATAGATTTGTGAAGTTGGTTGTTCAACAAATCTAAGTACGTTTTGATATTATTACGTTTCCGCGCTTTATTAAGGTTGTCCGGACGGATTACTAATATACGTACTATTATCTGCGAGGTACACGTATTTTGCGAGACTTAAAACCTCTGATGCCTAATGATACTCCACTTCGTCCAAGTCGACACAACTCTTGGCTCGGGTACGGGTTTGCAAGCCTTAGGCCTAAGCCGAGAGGGTCGGATATCGACAGTGGATCGGCCAGACTATGGGCAGTGCCGGTACATTGGCAATATTTGACATCTTGTGGCACCGCCGGCTCGGCTATTGTCTGTAGTCCGCGTCGGGGGTGTTACACTCTCTCTCTCTCTCTCTCTCTCTCTCTCTCTCTCTCTCTCTCTCTCTCTCTCTCTCTCTCTCTCTCTCTCTCTCTCTCTCTCTCTCTCTCTCTCTCTCTCTCTCTCTCTCTCTCTCTCTCTCTCTCTCTCTCTCTCTCTCTCTCTCTCTCTCTCTCTCTCTCTCTCTCTCGCCATCCGACTCACCTCTCGCCGGAAACCACCGGAGACATGGACCGTAAAGCCCGCCGGAAGTCAACGCGGGTCAACGCCAAAATTATCGTTGGAGTTAACGCCGGGGTCAACTCCGATGAGTCATGGTCAACGTCAGAATCATTAGTGAACTGTCGGGTCAAATTTAACACCAGATCAACGTCGTGTTAAAGTAAACTTTGGGTCAACAGTATTGTGTCTTTGACGGGTTCGCGGGTTTCATGGGTTTGGTCGTCAGTTCTCCGGGTCACATCCGTTCGACAAAACACTGTGAATTGGTAGTGTTTGATTGTTTGTGCATTATAGCATAGATCGAGTATGAATATAGATCCCGAAATTTATAACCGTAGAGTCTTAGAAAATGATACCCGGAATTGAATACAAAAGTAGAGCGGAATAGAATAATTAAATAATAGAATTTAAATAAAATTGATAAGTATATAAATATGTATTGCACGTTTAAATTTCGAAAGTGACATGTTGATTGCATAGTTAGAATTTATTGGATACTCGTGGAATTAGCTAAGGGTGAAATTAATTAAGTATGAAAATAATCATATATATTTAAATGAATTAATGTAGAAATTATATAAATGAACTTAGATATTAAGTAAACAAATTAGGAATTAAAAAATAATTAGTTAATCATAAAGCTAATTAATTCTGAAATTAGAACGTTCGGACTAAGAATAAATAATAGACATTTAATAAACCATCTAAATTAGTTAATAACCAGATTAGGTTGATTATTAGAATATACTTGAATTGAATTTTATAAATTATTAAATAAGGACTTATTAAATCAGGAAGTGATTAAATATATAAATTAATCTTGGAGATAATATTATTAAATAAATGAATTAGAGAATTAATAATTGTAGTAAGTAGCTTTAAACTAAAGAATAATTGAATTAAGACTAAGTAATAAAGTGAGATTAATTGAATGGAACTAAGTAATTGAATTGAGAATAATATTATTGGTGGAGTTACTGGTGGATCTTATTAATGTGTTTGTTGTTGTGGTTTACCTATTATGTGGTTGGGCTGGATAGTTGGGTTGAGATATGGTTCTGATAAAGATTTTAGTGGTGATATTGAGTTGCTAGGACTTATGGGATAATTTACGGGTATTTCTTTTTGGTTGTTATATTATTGGTTGACTTTATCGGTTTTGTAGAGTCTCATTAAGTCTGTGTGCATGTTTTAGTTTCTTTACAGATCTACGTAGGGTTCATAAAGATTGGTAGGATTACTAGGGTACGATAGATCCCGCAAGTTGTGTGTATGGCGTTCCAGTACTTCCTTCCCGATGGATCCTTGGAAGAACCCGGTCAGTTCACGTACTCTCATCGTCGGGTTCTGGCGGGTGTTAACCTACGCACTTTTTCTCATTAATTATGTAACAATTTTTTTTTTGAAAGAATATGAAATTTATTTTAAAAAAAAAATCTGTTTTACACCAAATGTTTCTAGTTTTAAATCTACACTTTATTACAGTGGTCTTGGATTATCTAGATAGCCAAATCTCCATTGCTTCCTCAAGACCTTTGATCCCCGTTGTCCTGATTGCAGTAATTCTATTGCGAACCAATTTGTCAATAGTTCGAATAAGTATTGCTAGTAGCTGAGTTGTTTCACTATGTATTCTTGAATTGTGTTCTCTCCACATATCATAAGTTGTTGCTTATGTAAAAAATCTGCAAAGGAAGAGATTAGCTTTGTTTTTCTGATTTCTGATGAGGACCTCCATGATTGGTGCCCACTGGTTTGAGATATGAGGTCCGATAAGCGTCCTTGCCAAACTGGCCTACACCTCATCATTGTATTTGCATTCAAAGTAGAGATGTTCCCTTGTCTCCACATTATTGTTGCAGAAGATACAAGCCGTGTCAGTCTTTGGATTCCATCACAGAATTCTTTCCCATGTAGGAAGTCTATTATGCAAGATCATCCATGAATGAAAACTGAATTTAGGAGTTTCAGAAGCAAGCCAAATTTCTTTAAACCAGTTAATTTTCGGGCATCGGGTTTCTAATAAGCTTCCAATTTTCTTTAGATTTAAAGGTTGGCTTATACTCGTTTCCACTCGTACGCCAAAGCCATATATCCTCATTTTCGGTTAAACCTTTGTTTTTGAGCTGTTGTAGCTCACTTTCATAAACCTTTCTATTAATTTCAATTTTGTAACAGCTATTTTATCCTCTTTATATTTTATCTCTTTATATAAATCATTAATATATATATATAATTTTTCTTTATTTTTTCTATTCGGTTTTCTATTCTCTCTTATACTTTTCTGCAAAGTTTTCTACGGTTATATATATATATATATATATATATATATATATATAATTTTTCTTTATTTTTTCTATTCGGTTTTCTCTTCTCTCTTATACTTTTCTGCAAAGTTTTCTACAGTTTTGTCATAACAATATTAACTTTTGTTATTCGATATAATCATAATATTAATTTAAAATAATGCAATTATTTAATATCAGTTGTTATAACTGTAGAAAATATTAACATTATTTATATTAACTGATACAAAAATTAAGATAACTCTTTATAACCGATACAAATTAAGAGTGATTACTGTAATAAATTATGTAAATATTTGCATCATTACTCACTACAAGAAAAGTGTTGTATTACATCATTTATTTTATATATTTACATTACTTATAAGCGATGCAAATGAAGTTTGCCTCATTTAAATAAATGACTATGAAAGTAGTGATGCAAATACTTTACATCAATTTAAACAATTGTTGTAAATATTTGTATCAGTTATTGTAATCGATATAAACTAGTATCAATTGCGAAAAATGATATTAAATTTTGCATCAATTAATATACTCGATGCTAGTATTTGCTACAATTATAACTATTGACGCTAAAATTGGTATCAATCTTCATAAATGATTTTAACAATTGTATCATTTACCATAATCGAAATAAAATATTTTTGCTAACTGTAGTATATTATTAGGCATAATTATGCATCTCACATCATTTGTAAAATGATACAAATTTTTACCTTGATTTTAGCATTTTAATAATTAAAATAAATTAATCTAATATGATTAGTTTTAACTCCAAAGGAAAATAATTATTATTTTTCGTCACGATCAAAATAAGTCAAATAGAATTTGATAACTAATATTTTAAATGTTGGTAACAAATATAACATCCTTATTACAAAAAACAAATATAACATCTAATTGAAGGTGCTTACTTAACTTACATTGATCCATGATCAAAAAAGAAAAAGAAAAATATAATTCTGATTCAAGAGAAACAATAGGAAACTCCGCTCCGTGGCTGATGCCGCCGACAATTCCCTTGCCGGAATCACCGGAACTTCTTGGCTCCCTCTCCAGTCCCGAACCACCCTCTCCTTTCCCTTCCCCTCCACCTGCCTCTTCAACTGCTATGATCTGAATCTGAGGCCGGCTACGTACAACAACAAAGACGTATCCTTTTTCAATACCTTGCAATTTTCTATTGTTATGTGTAGTTATTCCGACGAGCAAAAGCTATGGCAGATTCTCCTCGGTGGCGTTGAAAACCGACTCAGATCACCCTCCATCATGGAGCCATTGGGCTGCAAGAAGCCTTGATATGCCAAAAACATTTTCTGGCGACTCAGATCTCGAGAATCACATCGCTTTAGCAAAGCTTTGCTTCTGTGTGCAATCTGTGGGTTTGTTTGTGTATATGAATCTGTGAAATCCATAAACCTAAACAAAGTGCACAAACAAAACAAATTTTCAATAGAGAATTGTCAAATAAGATCGAGGACAATATGTTATTAAGTTACCTTACTCGTTTTGATATCTGGTTTTTTGAGTTTTTCCCCATTGTTCTCTTTAGAAACCCTAAATCCATATGATCGTTTTGTTCAGTTTATATAAAACAATATAAATCAACGAAAATGACTCTGCTCCCGCATAAAAAAGAATAGAGGGATTTTCAAAATATTTATCAAAAAGTTTGGAGGGAAAAGAAATAACCAAAAGAGAGAGTGAGATTGGAGACGAGACAAAGCATATTTCTTCCTTTTTATACGGATAAAATATTCTCTCCTTTAAAAGTATTGAATATTTGCTATAAATTAAATATCTGCATAAATCTTGAAAATAAAAATGTCTTCCGGATGTACTTTACTAAATTTTGTGAGAAGTGTGACATTATATACTATAATATATAAGGACATACACACATATGCAATGTACCATATACGTATAAGTACATTACTGTATAGCTAAAGATACCAATAGTTTAAAAGTATTATACACAACCATCAAAAATATTTTCATTACAAATTTTTAAAAGCTTAAAATAAATGTTGTCATCAACATGAGTAAGTTCAAAACCACACAACATAGAGCTTGAGTTCCAATGATCTATGTCTAATTCGTTTATTATTGATATAACTTTACTGTATTAGTAGTAATTATTGACCGGTAGTAATTATTAATTAATAGCAAACAATATCAGTTTTATATAATTGATGTAAAACAAATATATAGAATATAGTTACATCAATTTTTAAAATCGATGTTAAATCATAATATTAGTTTAAATACAAATAATTAGATTTATGTTATGAATAATAATATGTATGCCCATTATAAGGCCCATCTCGTAGTAGCTTTTAGAATTACTTGTACTCTAGGTTTTACTTGGTCTCCAAGTTCTTGTACTCCTATATAAAGGAGCTTTCATTCATTGGAATAATCATCACCAATTCTTCTATCTCTCTTCTTTTCACAACACGTTATCAGCACGATTCTCTAATCAATAGAGTTAGAAGGTAGGCAGTTTTAAAGTAATCATTTTTTTTCTAGTCTAGTCCTTTTTCGAATCATGTTTATTATCAACTCATGATTCGTAAAAATGGATTCAGTTCTATTACTTAATCAAAATATTATTTATCGATAGCACGATAGTCTCTTGTTCTTTATTTATTTTTATGTTTATGTCTTATTCTGGGATGATAAGTGATATCTTTTCTGAATATCGTTATGATAGGCTATGCCTTCACGATTATGATCTCTGATCTTATTCATAATAGAGATGATTATCAATACTTATCTAAAATAATAATTTATTGATATTTGTCATGATTTAATAATGTATTTAAATCATGTTTATTATTAATTCATGGTTCATCTTAATGGAATCATATATATATTATGCTATATTACCTATTAAAATAAAAGATTTTATTTGCATTGAATTTCCAAAATTTTAAACCTTTGATTTAATAAGATGGGTAAATTTCTATTTCTAAAATATTTAACATATTTTATATTTTCTAATTTTGTTTACCTTTATACAAATTTATATTGTGAGAGTTTACGTATATATATACCAATTTTTTTAGTTTCTATCATGAGAGTTTACGTGTATATATATATATATATATATATACAAGTGACAACAAGTATATTTTTACAATATAAATATATGGCAAGTTTATATACACTTTCCCTCTTTGTGAGTAATTTTTTTTTATAAATATAGTTTATATTCCAGATTTTATGAAATTTGATTTATTTTCTTAATATTTCAATGACATAATAGTAACGAACTGGTGAATGATGTTGATTGATTAAGTTATGTAGTTTTATAGTATGTGTAATTTGATTATAAGTTTAAAGTTCATGATCATATTGTTTTGTCATCAAATTTCATGAGGTTTTGGATATTGGTGGTTTGACGTAAAATATCCACATGTTCTTTGGAACATTAATGCGAAAGAAATATATGATCACCAGAATGTGATATAGTCATAAACTCATCTTGATTGGTTAATATAAGATTATAAGACTTTAAGTCTGTGAATAAGTACTCATATAGAGATGTTCTAGAAGTCATGCTCTATCGTTCATGCAAATATTGTTGTTCTGGAGACCCAATATCATGAAAAGTGTTTGAGCCGTACTATGAGTTTATATTTTATCTTATTGAAAAAGAAAAGTACCACAGTAATGACAATACCTGAGGAGTAGGTAGACGTATATGTGGATATGAATATGGATATGGTCAAGGTCGACCCCATGAGTTTCTTTCAAAAATCATATTTGAAAGAAATTTGTGTGAGTACAATGTCAGGTTTTATAAAGATTATTGACAGCTCTAGAAGAGCGAATTTCCTATGGGAACGCAATTCGAAATCATTAATGCGTTATATTTTCCCAAGTCTCAAAGGTCAAAAGAATCTAAGATACACATGACCTAAGTTGGGTATGTTGTTGATTTCGTGGGATTCAATTCGAGATAGATGAACCTGGAGTGTTACTATCTCGAGGGGGAGAACTAGAGAATCCCACATCCATTCTAAGTACTAAGTGGAACATCCTGAAGATTATGTTCACACTGAAAATAGACATGATGAATCATTTATAAAGAAATCCAAAGGGATTTTAAATTTAATCATGTTGAGACAATAAGGGAAATGTTGAATGCCTTCAACAGAAGTAATACCCGAAGCAATAAATGTATTTTGGAGAAAATACATGCATTATCTATTGAATTGTACTACACTACTACACACAGATTATTAAAATGGAGATAAATGTTATAGTAAACTAGAAGTTTACTGAAAGTTTAATTTTTGGCAAACCGGTTATGCCATCCCGGTTTTGTAATGATGCGACATTCGTTGAAGAACCAAAGATTCTTACGAATGATCTGCTATATGCTGCTTGCTCACAAGGCAATACGATAAAACGATTTCACAGCCAAAATAGATTTGGAATCTATTTAATTTATGGAAAGTATACAAGGAAAATTTTGTGGGCTTGATCACCCACTGGTGGACTGATCATCCACCATATGTTTATATATTAACACATCGATAAGATTGTCGTATGTATGTATCCTTGTCATAAATCCGCAACTTAAAGTGTGCGAGACTAATTGGTAATACTGGTGAAACTGAGCAGCATTGATTCGCATATAGCCAAAGAGTAAAATAGCTCTCCCCATCAAATTTGTTTTTGGGTCAGGAACCATAAATCCCCATCTAGAGAAGTTGGATAAGTTGCTCCACCACAATACAAAAGATGGGACCTCAAAGGAGGTTATAAATATATGTTGGATATGATTCTCCATTGATGATTAGACTCTTTTAATGAGTCAATTTATCCAACTTTAGGGAGAGAAAATAAACAGCTGGAAAAGAAATGAATTATCTATGATCCTCGTACTAAAGAGCGTGAATAGAAGTCTAAATGAATGTACGAAAGATAAAGTAGATTGGTTAAGCAATTTGTTGCCAGATGCTTCAACTGACCCTAATAGAGTGACAAAGTCACATACCAGCTGTAAATGCTCCAGTTAAATTGGATGTCCCAGAAGGACAATATCAAACTGCTAGTGAGTCTAAAAAGCGCATGAAGCGTGATAGACATATCGGTTCTAAATATAATAATCCTCGGAAAAAAAAGAGCATGAATGAGAATGGCAGGACCGAGGAATGATATTAAGGATCTCAAGAAGAGATGGTAAACATGACAAGAAAAGAAATTCAGGTACCTGAGAATAAAGAAATCTCAAATAGTTATGTCATATATGGAAAAATATGGAACCGATATCAAATCGACGTCGTTAAGATTTATGCATGAAATGTAGCAGTTGATGAGAATGAGGATCACAAGTCATCTATTGAAAAGTGTACACAAAGTAATGATTGGCCAAAAGGGAAAGAAACAATAGATGCAGAGTTAAAATCTCTTGGAAAGAAAAGGGTATTCGGACCAGTAGTCCGTACACCTAATGATGTAATACCAGGGGCGCATAAATAAGTTTTAATGCAAGAAATATGAAGAGGTCTTTATGTGAAAGAATTGATGAGATGAAATTGTGAGGTGCAAAACAGTATTAGCACAAGGGTTCTCACAAAGACCTAGAATGGATTGTAAAGAAACGGAATGAATGACCTTTTATGTGAAAAGGATGACATGGAACAAAAGTCCAATGATCTAAGAGATCATATGATAATCATTTGAGTTATTCAATAAGGTTATGCTTATAGTAATTCCCAAAAGATAATATATGGTTAGAATGCATATCTTGGAGATGATGCTTCCAGGGGGAGAAATGTGATGATGTGTGGTTGTACTCTTTTTCAGAAGTTTTTAAAGTGGAAACCTCATAAGGATTTAAACTATCTGAAGTAGTAAATTCGAATTCCCGAGAACAATACTGCATAAAACTAAATCGATCTCTTTATGGACTAAAACAGTCAGAGCGTATGTGGTATAATCGCCTTAGTGAATACTTGTTAAGAGAAGGCTACAAGAATGACCGTGTTAGTCCATGCATCTTTATAAAGAGATTTGAGAAAGGATTTGTGATAATTGCAGTATATGTTGATGATTTAAATATTATTGGAACTCCTGCAGAGATTTCATACACAAGTAGAGTATTTGAAGAAAGAATTTGAGATAAAAGATCTTGGAAAAACAAATTTTTGTTTGGGACTACAAATTGAGCATGTAAAGAATGGAATTCTAGTACATCAAGAGACATACACAGGAAATGTGCTCAAAAAGTTCTTTATGGATAATGCACACCCTTTGAGCAGTCCAATGGTTGTAAGATCACTTGATGTGTCAAAATATCCATTCCGTCCTCGAGAAAACAATGAAGAAGTTCTTGGCCCTGAAGTACCATACTTAAGTGCAATATGAGCATTAATGTACCTTGCTAGTCACACAAGACCAGATATATCATTTTCGGTGAATTTGTTAGCAAGGTTTAGCTCATGCCCAACTCAAATACATTGGAATGGGATTAAGCATATACTTCGTTACCTCCAAGGTACAAAAGACATGGGCTTATTCTTTTCTAACTTATCCAAGGAAGGCATAATTGGTTTTGCAGACGCAGGATACTTATCCGATCCCCATACTGCTAAATCGCAAACAGAATATGTGTTCACTTGCGGAGGTACTGCCATTTCTTGGCGATCTATGAAGCAAACTCTCACCGCCACTTCTTCTAACCAAGCAGAGATTTTAGCCATCCATGAAGCTAATCGCGAGTGTGTATGGTTAAGATCTGTCGTTCATCATATAAAAGAAGATTGTGGTATTTCTGTAGGGAAAGAAGCTCCAACAATTATGTATGAAGACAATGCATCACGCATCGCACAACTCAAAGACGGATACATTAAAGGTGATAGAACAAAGCACATTCTACCAAAATTCTTCTTCACACACGATCTACAGAAGAACGGCGATATACATGTTCTACAGATCCGTTCGAGCGATAATTTGGCTGACTTATTTACAAAGGCGCTACCTACTTCTACTTTCAAGAAGTTAGTTCATCAGATCGGGCTACGCCGTCTCAAAGATCTCGACATGTGTACTCAAGAGGGGGAGTAATTGCGTGTTGCACTCTTTTTCCCTTAACCATGGTTTTTCCCATTGGGTTTTCCTGGTAAGGTTTTTAATGAGGCAACATCTTAAACGCATTACGAACCATTCCATTATAATGGACATCCAAGGGGGAGTGTTATGAATAATAATATGGATGCCCATTATAAGGCCCATCTCGTAGTAGCTTCTAGAATTACTTGTACTCTAGGTTTTACTTGGTCTCCAAGTTCTTGTACTCCTATATAAAGGAACCTTCATTCATTGGAATAATCATCACCAATTCTTCTATCTCTCTTCTTTTCACAACAATTTATATTTACATCGTTTATTGTTGATGCAATATTAGTATCACTTTATGAAATAATGTTAACAATAATTTATGAATACATCGTTTGTCTAATTGATGTAAATGTATATTTTGTATCAATATCTTATTATAAGTGATAAAAATTAATAAAGATTTGTATCAATTTTAATAAATTGATGTTAAACAAGTATCACTTATCACAATTAAACATTATATGTTGTGTTATTAATTAAAAATTAATTTAAATAGCATCATTTAATATTGTGATACTAAATAACTGATGTAACACAATTCTTTTTTTGTAGTGACTTTCAGAGTCATTTATATAAATGATATAAATTTTGTTTGCATTAGTTACAATAATACAAATATATAAAATAAGTTATGAAAAACCACTCTTTTGTAGTAGTTTGTCACTATCTTCATGGTCAATGTTCCACATCACAAAAAGTTGTTTATCATTTTATTGTGAATTTAGACCTTCTCCAATGTAAAATTCTATGTCCATTCTAAAATATAGTAATTCTAAAATAGAGTTGAGTTTCTCTCCAATGTATCTACCTATTTTTCACTCTAAAAATAGAATATTCTAATTATATTCTATTTTTTATTTTACTACTAATACATTTTAGTTACAAATTTTACAATTTAACCCTATTTATTTTATTCTTTGCAAAACTTTCAACAAATTATAATATTATTTAAATTAAACATAAGAAAACAACATTATATTATATAAAATAGTAAAACATAGTAGATTTTAGTTTAAACATCATCATTATTATACTTTAAATATATTTTTTTTAAGATATAAATAAATTATTTAAAAGTTAAATGACCAATATACAAATGAAAAAAAGTTTAACACTAAAATAGAGTGAAAAATATGTTTACTCCAAATATAGAGTGAGAAATTGGTTTACACTGTTTTAGAGTGGGAAATAGAGTGGGATTAAAGCAAAATTTACTCTAAAATAGAGTTTAAAATAAGAAATAGAGTGTGGTTAAAGATGCTTTTAAGTCGAATCAATAAGAAGAAAAAAACAAAAACTTAGAGAAAAAAAAAACTAACTAGGTGAAGTACCGGATTAGGGTTATGTTTTATTAATGGTGTGAATGGATGAATTACAAACCCTTAGTCAAAACCCCAATTTTCTTTTCTACTTTGTAAGAGAGAAAAAAATTTATAAGCCAAGAATACTGTGGGGCGAAGCCCCCCACACCCTCTAAAACGAATCCATGTATACTTGTGACTATACCCTCTCTGCTAGGTCGGTTACATTCCTCTTCTTGCTGAGTAGCCCCCCCCCCCCCCCCCCCCCCCCCCCCCCCCCCCCCCCAGCATAACATTTTTCACTTGAACACAAAAAAATCTCCACCTTGACAATAGTCTATAAAATTTAGCCTTCAAACTCTTGATTGTTTCCCGAGAGAATCATGCTTCTTCCTCTAGTATTGGAAGACATGGAGCAAATCCAAGCAGTGTCTGAAATTCTCCACCAAAACGGGCTTGGTCAACATATTAGTTGTATTATCTGGTGTGTGCACCTTATCCAACAAGACTTCCCCAGAACTAGACAATTAACTAGCTGATCTTATGAAATCTTACATGAATTTATTTGCTTGATACACATTATTTTTTAGCCAGAAATAACAAACTCTGACTATCACTGTATAGACGAACTCTATCTTGATTAATACCCATATCTGACACAAGTCTTTTAACCCATAATGCTTCCTTGGCAGCTTCTCTCATTTAGTCAAATAAGGTACATTTATCAGAGTACACAACTTCTGCATGCTTACTATTACCTTTTTTTTTGTAAAAATGTTAAGATTTATTACTATTTTTCATTTTTTACAGAAGAACAGAGATGACAAAGAAAACAGATTAACAAAAAAAAAACAACAAAAAAAGTAAAAACAGCCACAACTCAAATGCGAAACTACAAAATGGTACAGATCGGTCCGAACGAATAACTGAGAATCGAGTCAATTTTGGACGCGAGAGCAGCAATCAACGAGAAACCGTTGACCACCCCCCCCCCCCCCCCGCCTTTGCCATAGCTCCAAAGACCTAGAATTCACATCATAGTTGCCACGAACATTCTCCTAAGGCCAGCCCTCAAACCTCAATTGAAGAACACCTACAGCTTCTCCGAAAACTAACGGGATCCCCAGAGTCAATGATGGACTAATCTGCCGATGTCGATAAGGAAGCCCATGCGGGCCGTCGAAGTGTCAACTCCAATTACCATCCCCGAGTGAGCGAATCTCTCAGGAACCATCCTCCACAGGAACAAAATTAGCCGCCATAAAAACTCTTGCGCCTCTACATCTCAAGTCCAGAACCGACCCACCATCACCACCGGTTTGAACCGGAGCCAACCCGAACTCAATCCGATATCCACCTCACTGATTCCGCACCGAGAATGACCAAAAAAGCACCTGCAAATGAAACCCAGGCCACACGATAGCAGACAGCACCGGAGCTTCACCGATAGGAGAGAGCTGCCGCCGAACCACCTGTCGAACCACCGCCGGGAAGCACCGCCTATGGATCCACGCAACCTGAAAAGCATGAGCCACCTCGGTGTGGCTAGCCACCAGACAGGAGCAGCCCGTCCATTCCCATTGACGAACAAGTACCCGTCCTCTAGATCCAACATCCACCGCCGAGAAGAGGATGGACCGCTCCGCCATCACCGCCTCACCTCCGCTTACTGGAACCTCCGAGAGACTCCAAGAAGAGAGGGGCCGAACAAGAAAAGAGGAGGAAGACACCACCTCGCCACTGCTCCGACACCGAGCACGCCTCGCCGGAGCAGAGGACACGCCGAGAAGAAACCATCGGAGAAGAAAAACGGCCGCCACGAACGAAGAACAAACAGATCTCAGAAGAGATCGAGGCAGAAGAGGCAGAGACGCCGACGACAGAGATGCGATGCCTCACCTCCACCACAGCCACCACCACGCCGCGGAGAACGTGTCACCTGCGCACGAGAACACCACCGAGAGTTTCTCCGCCGTCGCCACCAAACCCGACGGATCCCGAAATCAAAACCGCAAAAAGACAGACAGAGAGAAGAGAGGAAGAGAAGGGAGTCCGGCGCCGGTGCTGAGAGAGCCACCGGCGCCGGAGAACGGGTTAGATCAAGCGAAGGGTTGTTGGCGGCGGGTTTGGGTTGAGAGCGTATTAGGGTTTTTCTCTTATACTATTACTCTATTATTAACTATATGTATTTTAAAAGTTGAGATTTATTCAAGAATTAGATTTAGTTTGAGGAGATATAATATTTGAAATCTATTTTTGGAACCCTCTCATTCATTTGGAAAGATTGTTTCTTCGGGTTCATGGTAATCTGAGTCAGTTTAATATTTTATAATAGCCATTTATAGATACTTAAACACATATTTTAATCTTAAATATAATTATACGAGTTGTAATTATTTGGATTATCAATTAAAGTCTAAATATTTTACTTTTATTTGAGTATCATGTAGGTCCTAATCTAATAGTATACTAGCATAATTCATTTGTACTATGTGCGGACATAAAATTCAAATATTAATATATTTTTTTTTCATCTAAGCTTTATGTTAAAAGAAAAATTTATCTTATATTTTTAAAAATTTAATATTAATGATAATTATAAAATTCATGATTTTTTTATTTATAACAAACATATCTAGTAATATCTTAAAATAAAATAGCAAATATATTATAAAAATGATCTGACATTTTTTAATTTTTTATTACCGAGATTATGTATATCTACTAAATAAAATAAAATAATTATTTAAATCAATATTATAGATAAAAAAACTTATATCACAAAAAAATTAATATAAACATTTAAAATTTTCGTCTAAGCTTTATATTAAAAAACAATTTTTCTTGTATTTTTTTCAAATTTAATATTAACGATAATTATAAAATTCATGATATAAATATTTTTTATCTATAAAAACATATATAATAATATCTTAAAATAAAATTGAAAATATATTATATTAATTATCTGATATTTTAATTTTGTATTACCGAGATTATGTATATCTTCTAAACAAAACAAAACAATTATTTAAATCAATACAATAATAAAAATTAAAATAATATAATTTTGTTTATCTATAACAATCATATCTAGTAATATGTTAAAATCAAATAACAAAATATTATAGAAATTAGCTGATATTTTTAAATTTTTATTACCGAGATTATGTGTATCTACTAAATAAAATAAAAATAGTTATAATAAATACAAAAAATAAATAAATTAAGGTTCAGATAGTAAACAATAATAATTTCATTAAGATAATTTTGCAATCAACTATTTTGAGAATGAACAAAAGCTCAAAAATACTTTACAATTAATTTAAAGAGATATAATAGGAATGGATGACTTAAACAAAATGGAAAGCATTTGTAAATTGGAAAGGGAATTCAGCCAGAAAAATCCTTAACTTTACACTTATTGCCAAAATGAGCTCAAACTTAGGTCTAGCAAAAAAAAAAACGGACTTTTAATTGACTTTTACAAATAATATCAAAGTTCTCGTTGACTTGCCAATTTAGACACGCCGTTAAAAAAATTAACGGCCCGTTAAAAAAATTAACGGACCGTCAGTTATTTAAACGTCGTCGTTTTGACAAGAGTCGAAACGACGTCGTTTTACGTGTCCTCGAAAATAAAAATATGTCATTCCCTGAATTCGAACACGCGAACTCAAGGTCGCATAAAGGGTCTTGTTGCCACTGAGCACTAACACTTTATTGGATTATGTAACAGACTTGATTTTATTGTATATTGACTAAATATCCAAAAAATCTCTAAAAAATTTCAAAAAATTACAAAATTCAAAAAAATTATGAAAAGTTTAAATTAAACTTATATTTTTGTTAAAAATAAAATAAAAATTCAAAAAATTCCAAATTTTTTTAAAAAATTCCAAAAATCTAAAAATTAAAATTAATTGTAACCAAAAATTTAAAATTGAAATTAAAATACCCAAAAATTGGAAATGACCCCTAATTGTTGGAAAAGAAAAAGCAACTAAAAACAAAATACCAAGCCTCATAACTAAAGTAACTTTGGTATTTTTTTTTTGAACCAATTTTTACTATTTAAATTTTAAAGGACTAAAGAGTTTACAGCCTCAAGTCAAGGCAGATTGAAATAAAAACTCAAACCCAAAATAAGCAAGATAGAGCCCAACCCAAAGGAGATAATATTGTCTAGAAAAATCATATGAAACCTCAAGCGACAAGAGGCAAGGATAGAACAAGAAGACCAAAAGAATTTGGCGATTGATCAACTCCCCAATGAGCGAATCAACCCCAATTTCTCAAAAACTACCTCCAAATAATGAGATTTCCATTCAACTCCCCCCTGAGCGAAATGGTTCTCAGTTATAAGGAAGCAGAAGAAGTCACCATACATCCAAGAAAGCCAACCAGAAAACCAGAGCATCCGAAGACCAGAAAAATCAGAGAGTAGCGGAGCCAAGAGGACCAACCGCAGAAGCAGAAATAGCCAGAAAACCAGAAATCCAAATCGGAGAAGAAGCCAGGGCCCAAGGAAGATGATGAAGAACTTAATTAAGTAGAGGCTGTTGAGAACCAATCCTGAAGCATAGCCGAAGCTTGAATCGGGTTAGTTATTCTTATACCTGCGATTTTGTTACGGATCGTTGAGTCCACAGTTGAGATCAGGGAATCAATAGACCTAAATTCATTCTGATTCAGGCGATTGTTTCTTTCCGTCCATATCGTATACACCACGCACTGTCAGGCTATGATCTGAACTTTCTTAGAGGACTTCGGCCTCGTACTTGATAGCAAAGACTCAACAATTCTATCCCAAGTTCTTTCCAGTCTAAGATAACACCTCCTTGCAATACTGCTCCAGAGAGACCAAGAGTAAGAGCACTCAAATAGGATATGATTCCTTGATTCAAGCGCCTGGTTACAGAGAAGGCATGAAGCATCCGTATTCAATCCCCAGCTTAAAAGACGATCTCGAGTTGGACAACGATTAAGCATAAAGAGCCAGCAGAGGAAACTGTGCCGAGGAATCCCTTGACCAATCCAGACAACCTCAGTCCAAGGTAATTCAGTTCCAGTGGTTCTTAGATTACATACTGCCTGTGGAGAACTGATGTGTCTGTTTTCTATTTATCACCCAGTCCCATGAGTCATCTTCATCATTTAAGGTTAAGGTAGTGAGATAGGAGTGAAGAGCAACTTGAGCATCTGATCTCGCCGTCCTTATAAGCCATCTTCCTTCATTATAAACCTGACTGATTGTAGAGCCTAAGGGGATACCAAGAAGACTACGATTTCCCAGTGATAAGTATGACTTTAGATCTCCAAATGGAGTCCAATTATGTCTCCAAAATAAGCAGGTTCGACCATTCCCCACAACCATCTTAAGTCTTTTAAAGGACTCTGGCTTTAACTTCAGCAGCTTATTTGCTAACCACGAATGATTCTGTCTCTTTTCAAATATCCAGTAATTAGAAAGAGAATTGCTGAGAACTTCCTGAATGAACCACGCAACCCAAATGGATCCAGATTTGAAGAAAAGAAGCCATATTAAACGCATAGCACAGGCCTTGTTCCAAGTTGACAGGTTTTTAATTCCTAGACCCCCTTCATTTTTTAACTTTGATACTGCTTCCCACGATACCCTAGCATTGTAGTGACCTTCTATTGAGCCTTTCCATAAGTAAGCACCACATAGAGTGTTAGTCTTTTCAATACACTTCTTAGGTAGAATGAACGTTGAACACCAGAAATTTGTGATCCCTGCGATGACCGTGTGTATAAGCACTAGTCTCCCTGCAAATGATAAAGATCTTGCACTTCATGATGAAATTTTTGTCTTGATTTGGTGCAGCAAGGGTCACAATTGAGCAGGGACATCTTCTTGGAAGAGAGGGGAACACCTAAGTACCTTATTGGAAGCATCGCATGGGACAAACCAGTCAAAGCAGAGATGGTATCAATTTCTTGAGAGAACAAGCCACAAGAGAAGAAACTGGTTTTGTTATAGCTCACTGCCAATCCGGATAACGTTTCAAGCTGCTTCAGGATCTGAAGAACTCTCTGAACCGATTTTATGTTGCCATCTATAAAGATAAATAGATCATCGGCAAAGCACAAATGAGTTAATTTAGCATTTTCACACATATAATGATAACCAATTGACCCTGATTCTGCAGCTTTGTTCAGGATAGAGGAGAGGCTGTTCATAACAATTGCAAAAAGATAAGGGGACAATGGGTCCCTTTGTCTCAGCCCACGCTTTCCTTTGAAGTGGCCATGAATCAATCCATTGTACCCTACCGTGAAGCTAGGGGTACAAACACAAGCTTCAATCCAGCGGATAAAATTTTCAGGAATATCCAAGCTTCTCAGCCAGGTTAGAAGAAAATCCCAACTCACTGTATCAAAGGCTTTTGCTATATCAACCTTTATAGTCACTCTTTTAGGACTCCTGTCTTTATGGTAGCCATTAACAATTTCACTAGCCAAGACCGTGTTTTCCAAGAGTAGGCGACCCTTTATAAAAGTTGTCTGATTAGGCATGAAAAAATCAGAATGAATAGGTTTAAGGCGAGCAACAAGAAGCCTAGATATAATCTTGTATCTAGTGTTTAGACAAGATATAGGCCTATAGTCAGCTATAGATCTAGCGCAGGGTGCCTAGGAACAAGAGTGAGAATGGTATCGTTTGTTGTTGACGGAAGGAAGCCACTTAGAAAGAACCCAGTAACAGCATCAATAACTTCTTTTCCAAGAATACCCCAAGTAGATTTAAAGAATCCCGCAGATAGGCCATCAGGGCCCGGAGCTTTGTTAGGATTTAATCTGAATAACATTGTTTGGATTTCTTCTTGTGTAGGAATGGAGATCATTGAAACCTTCGTAGCCTCTGGACATCTATAGGAGAAGATAACACGGAACCAGTCAACCGTAGCAAAAGAGCAATGCCTATGAGGAGGAGCTAAAATGGCAGTAAAATGAGCAACAGCAAGATCACGCATCTCCACAGGATCAGTGAGGAGAACACCCGTGCTTAGCAGGAAGGACCGAATAGTATTGTAACCAGCTCTGACTTGCGCTATTCGGTGAAAATAGGTTGTATTAAATTCCCCCTCCTTTAGAAAATTAATCCTCGATTTTTGACGGAAGTAGCTTTCCTCAATAAGTCTTAAGAATAACCACTTATCATGGAGAATTCTTACATCAATGTATAGGACTTCAGAAGGATCTGAGAGAGCAGCAGCCTGAGCCCCTTGAAGTTGAAGGTAAACTTCCGAGACTCTATCTTGAATTTTTGAGAAGTTATTTTTGTTTAACAGTCTCAAATCCTTTTTGATAAGTTTCAGCTTCCAGGAAAGTTGAGCCAAATCTATAGCCTGATCACCAAGAGCATACCAAGCTGCACTAACAACGGAGACGAAGTCTGGGTGCTTTTTAGATAGTTGAAAAACTTGAAGGGCCTTGATCCCGCTTGAGGAAGTTGGAAGGAGAAATTAACTAGACAGGGGCAGTGATCCGATAACTCAGGAGGAAGGTAAGTGGCAACACTATTAGGGAACTCATTAACCCATGAGCTATTGACTAAAAGCATATCCAACTTTTTTGCCAGTGGAGCAGAAGGCTGGTTGTTAGACCATGAGAAACGAAGGCCCTGAAAACGAAGGTCAAATAAGCCAGTCTGCAGAAGGGTGTCACGCCATTCACACATAGGAGAATCAAGAGTGTTAACATCTATCGAGGAAGGGTGTCCGAGTGGTGGAGTATTTGGTTTAGATCCCCACCCACCATCCAAACTTTATTTTCCAGCGAGAGGGCCTGACAAGTATTTAGAAGATCGACCCATAAATCTGAGCGTTCCAAAGCTAAGTTGGAGGCATAGATAGCAGTATAGATGAACGGATTAGATCTGCCAATGGTGACCTCGCAAGTTAAGGATTGACGAGTCTGATGAAGCACACGACAATTCTGATGGGGCCGGGCTTGACATTCTGATGTCAGTAGCCAAGTTAGCATTGTTCTCAGTGGACGTATCATTCTGGTGAATAGTTTGACTTGGCGAGATACCAGCTGGAGTTTCCGATGTAGCAGTAGCTGGAACTTTAGGGGGAAGCAAGCAGTTTTTTGAAATACGACCAATCTCTCTACAGTTAGTGCAGGTGGGAGGGAGCCATGGATAGTCCACCTCCACTATGGCTACCTTGTTATCCCCTCTTGGCAACTCAATAAGACGAGGTAAAGGCTTGGTGAGATCCACCTCCACTTTCACATGGGAAAGAGTAAGACTTACCATGTTAATAATAAAGTCATCAGATTCTATTGGCTCACCCAAGGCTCCTGAAACCCAACCCAAGCCTTCCAAATATCTAAGATCAAGAGGAACATTGCGGAGATGAGCCCAAATTGGAATACCCGTAAGAGGCGGAGAAGAGGCAGAATGAAGAGATCCCCATTGGTGAACATGAAATATAGAGTCGCCGATGTACCAGATACGCTTTTCTAAGATTTTAGATCTAATGAAATCATTGGGGACTCTTACTATCATAGAGTTACCAAGCAGGTTAGTGTGAATCTCAATATGCTTCCCTTTACCCCACATATAGTTGATAACACTTTGAATCTGTTTGTAGGGTGGCGCACGACCACATAAATAGCAATTTAGATACTCCTTATGAAGCTCAGCTCCCCTTTGATAAACCTCATCCGGGATAATCACTTTGGGACAACCATTTGGAGTGAGAACAACAGGTCCTTGGCGCTTTAGAGTACGATCCACATTTTTCCTCAGCTTATGGACCAGTGGAGAGGGTTGAACAGGTTTCACAAACGATTTTTGCTTAGAGGTAGTATCTTTATCTGAGGCCTTAGAAGTATGGACAACATTTACCTTTGAAACACTTATGTTATCCTTTGATCCCTCTGTAGAAGAACTCTAGTGGGGACCAGAAGAGACGAAGGTCGAAGCAGCAGGTAGGACCACCTTACCATTCATAACAGGCATGACCAAGTTACCATCCACAGCAGGTTGGGCCACACTCCCAAAGTAGATAGCTTTTCCCGCAGCAGCACTAGTATTCAATGGGGAAGTATGCTTGGGTTTTACAACAGTGTAACTTTCTTGTACTGTTCCTGCAGATCTAGAATCAGAATTTGCAGCAATAGATCTGCGAACATCCAGAGGTGGACTGTCCTCTAGCATCAAGTCAGCAGTAGTAGTAGCATCCTCAGTAAAGAGAGAGCCGTTTTTGTTCCCGGCCTTCGAAGAAGTTTATTGTAACATACCCATACTGGCCCAATTAAAAATTTTGAGAAAAGAAGAGTAAAGCCCATTAGCCCAAGCTTAAAAGCCCTCTTCCTTCCCAAAACCCTAGCATATCCCTTATAAATAGGAGCCATCTCCTTTGGAGAAACCAAGAATAAAGAGATCTCGGCGAAGCCCTACCTCTCCACCGCCGCAGCCTCAGCCTCCAGAAGGTAGATCTGATGCTCCTCCATCGTCTAGAGTCCAAAGAGATCCGCTAAACCCTTTTTCAGATCTATTTCCCTTCAACCCGAGATCTAAAACCTCCGTAACTTTTTATCCGTGAGGAATCTGGGAAATCCGAGACCACCATCGCGTTCCTCCCGACGAGACGAAGCCATAGCCACCGACCTTGCCCCCGTAGCTGTCCGGACGCGCCCGCACTCGCCCGAAGAAGAACTGCCGGTTTCTCCACGCGCCGCCGCCGTTGGTCACCGGAGCCGCCGGGAGCCACCGCCGCTGAGTCAACTCGCCGGCGACTGAGTCGACTCGGTCCGGCTAGGTCAACTCGACCGAGTCAACTCGTTGACCGGTTTGGGTTGGTCCAACACGGTTCGGTATGGTCCAATCCGGTTTAGTCCAATTCTTCCCAAATTCAATTGATTTTCGGTTTAGTTTGGTTAGGGTCTGGTTTGGGATTTGAGCCGGTTATGGATCTTGGGCCTGGTTCATTCTGGGTTTGGGTCTGGATCTGGGTTGACCGGGTCAACCGGTTGACTTTGACCTGACCGTTGACTTTTAGTCAACCAACTTCGTTGGACCATAACTTAACCGTCCTAAACCCGATTCGAGCGAAACGAAAGCCTATCTCACTCGATTTCTCGTCATTTATCCAGATCTGATGTCCGTTCGGGCTGAGGAAGCTTCTAAATTACCGTTTTGCCCTTTCTTTGGCTAAGGTGAGGACCGGTCATCATCTCTACCCCATTCTATCTCAATTCCAGGACATGAGTCCTTGTTTAATAGTATCTTTCCTAGGTAGTGTAGTTCTAGCGGATGATTTGTGTTGATGCGATTGACTGCACCTAGAAAATTAGGTTATCACTTAAACCGAAAATGTTGCTTGTGTTTGAAGGCTTGACTGTATTAGTTAAATTAGGCGCCTGTGTCAGGCTTCTGTGGTGGGCATGTGTCTGATACCGAGAAGGAATTCACGTGCTCGAAAGGCTGTCGGAGGAGGGTGTGACGCGCCCTCCCAACGGAGTGATGTGAGTGTGGCCTGCGCGCCAGAGTGTTATGTGGAATGTTAGTTGTGTAGGTTGTGTGTGCCTTCGGGCGTGGGTGCAAGGTGTTATTAGCCTTGGACATGTTTCTTGTTGTTGTGATAGCATAGGATGAGATCGCGGATTCCTTGAGTTCGCCCTCACTGGGTAATTGTGTTTTGAAACAATTACTCAGGCCTCTTCCCTTTTCCATCCTTCTTCTCTCGTAGGTCCGGATGCAGGATTGACCGATCGAGTGATGTTATTGGTGAATTTGAATACGAAGGAAGCGCGTAGGTTCCTGGGACCAGTTGAGATGGCGTCCCGGTTGGACCGTTTTCGGTTCAGCGGGCGCCCTAATGCCGCGTCTCCGATTCGCCGGGAGACGGGTGTTACACTTTTGGTGACTGTAGGACAACATTATTTTTTGGATAAGTAGTACCATGGAGGAGAGGAGGGAAGTGAGCCAACTCTAAGCTAGGATCTGGCGGTAGAGGAGGAGGTTTGCAGTTATCTTCATAAGCTGTGGACGGCGGAGCAGAGGAGGAGAGTTTCCTTCAATGAACTATTTGTTCTGCATTGGGAGGCGAGCCAAAGAGAGATTGACCTTTTTAACTTTGGTATTTCGTATCATACAATCTTCTCCTTTGATAGTGTACGTGCACGGTGCACATGGACTTTTTTATTCATTATCAATTAATTGTGTATGCTAATATAGTGTTAAATGCAATTCAGTTTCGATTTGATACATATCCGTATATATGGAAAAAAGTTACATAATATAAGTCAAACAAGAAGATTTTTTTAGAAATTAGGTTTTCGGTACGTATTGTAGACAGTCGTCTGTTGTGATTTTTCTTTTGTTTGATTTTGATCTGCATTTAGATGAGTTAATAGTTTCGATGAGTAGCTAATTGCACTAAATTCAAAAGAATAGATATTCTGTTTTTGCCAAAAATGAAAAGAGAAAACGGACAGCCTCTTCGATTGGCGGGGAATATCATCGTACAATATCATCAAATAATACATGATATATCCACGTGGGTTTCCACTTTCCCGCAAATCCAAGACAGATCTGTTTAGCTGTCGTCTTGTTTAGTTGTCTATTTCGGCCTCTTGAGAACCGAAAGGTTCATACACTCAAGTGTTTGAGCCCAAATCGATGTCAAACTAGACAGATTTTCTAAAGGAATAAAACCAAAGACAATGATTTAGGCTTTGTTTGTGGGCCGAACATTTTTTCCCACCAATGAACATGGTCTTACTACTTCGATGGCTCTCAATCTCCATAGAAACAAAAGGTCACATTAATTCCAAAATAAAAAATAAAGTGACAACTTATATAGACACGTCAAATTATTCTACTTTATACACAAGAGATGATCAAAGCGCTCAGAAAAGTATAAACTCATTATTAGTATACAAACATCGAATCGAAGTTGTAAAACTATAAGCACAATTAAGGAACGTGTGAAATATGTTATAGTCGAGTCACAGGCAATCCCATAGATAGATCGGTTTCGACCTCTGTTGAATGTTTGGTTCTGCAACCACTTTCGAGTTCGCCTTTCTCAGTATGTAAAGTTACTGGCAGCATTGGTCGTACCAACCATTCTCTGATTTCCTGACAATCACTAACCTGTGATAAATGTATGTATGTATTTTGGTATGTACGTATTTTGGTATTTACCTTGTCACGGAAAGACAATCTAATGCAGTGCATCTTTCGATCATAATACTACCGTATCGGATCAATTAGCGTAATCTTTTATTTGGTGTTATCTTTAGTTTTGGTTTTAAGTTTAATTTTTTTTAAGAGAATATTGTTTTCCCTATTTAAGGTAACTTAAGGGTTATTAAGTGTTACCATTGGATTTATAAAAATTCAGAGCTTTTCAAACATCTTTTCCTTTTACTTGATTTCCAATTCGCAAATCGAGCTAAGAGAAGAACTTTTTGTTCGGGTAATCTCAGAATCAACGAACAAAGAGTTTTGGCTACGCCAGTTTGATATCAGAGCGCGTAACGTTCC
Source organism: Orychophragmus violaceus (assembly GCA_030180135.1). NCBI lineage: Eukaryota > Viridiplantae > Streptophyta > Magnoliopsida > Brassicales > Brassicaceae > Orychophragmus > Orychophragmus violaceus. Next base: position 37,497,960 of record CM058237.1, on the reverse strand, counting down.
GGCATCGTTGAGTGAAATTTTTCTGTCTCAATCATGCCTCCACGTCGCAACATCAACAACACAAACAACAACAACAACCTCAACAACAACGAAATTGACACTACAAGAAATACTGTTATTAATAGCACATGAGGATAGCACGAATTTGAAAACTGCTATTATAGAATGTGTGAAGGAATGGGATACTACTTACAGCATTAAATCAATGTTATGCTGATATTTCATTTAGCGGGAAACTAAAATTCGTTTTAGAGCCAAATTTTTGCTATCTATTCAATGAGCGCCAACACTTAGAAAAAAAACACAATTAACACTCTGATAGTATCTTTTGTAGAGGCCAAAAATAAATAAAACTCCTCACAAAAACTTTCATTTCTCTAGAAGAAAAATCTCACAAAAACTCTTCTTCTCCACATCTATTCCTCCGCCGACTCTGCTGCTATAGCTGAACCGTCTCTCCCCACCCTCCTCCCCCTCAGCCTCCTCTTTCACCTCCCTCTCCCTCGACCAAGCTCACCCAAACCCTAGTTCACCTTCGATTTCCAGAAAATTTGCAGAAAAGGGATATTGCGTCGGAAGCGAAAGCGTGGCTGAAATCCAAGGGAGTTTCTGATGCCTCCCAGATCTCGGAGGTGAAAGCGTGGCTCACCTCACAGTTCGAAGCCGTCAGCAGAGAAGTCCCCAATGCGATTACACTCATCGAAGCATCGCCCATCTGTATAATCTCGCCACCGCTTCTCAAGCCAAGTCTCAAGCTGAACTCAGCAGGTGAGGTTCACCGTTGGCTCTCTTATTAGTTGTGTTGCTATCTCCAGGTGTGAAACTTCTGATGCAGTAGAAATGTGTGTAGTTTCTTTGTTGCAATGGGAGATATTTCTCTGAGGATGACTGAGTGGATGAGAAAAGATCTAAAGCACAAAAGGACTCGAATGTGCTTCTAGACCATACAAGGAAAGCAATACAGAGGCTGACGTATTTTTGTAGGGAATCTTGATATTGTCAATTCACAGGAGGTATATTTTTATAATCTATTTCTCTTGGTGGTTCAACTACTCTATCATAGTCTATACTTAGTTATACCAAGGGTTGTTCTCTTTTCTATACTAGCTAGAAATCTGAGAACAGCAAGTGAACGTTAAAGGTTTCAATGCATTTCAAGCTTTTATTCCTACATGCATTGGGATTCATTCCATTTCTGAGGGCTATATGCATGCATAGTTAATTGCTAAGTGCACCGTATAGGTGTGCAGGTTTTTGGAGGTATCAATGTTGTCATTTTCACCTGAGTATGGGCCCAAATCGAAAGAAGACTATATCTTGGTAAAACATCTACCGAAAATTTCAAAGAGTGATGATTCTAATAGATGTTGTGGACGCTGCTGGTTCTGTTGCTGCAATGATAATTGGCAAAAGGTATGAAAATTGTATTTTCTTTCTCATATTCGTGTAGTTTGTAGATTGCTATCGAAATGTGGTTACCTCTGGAATTTCCTATGGTATTACTTGTGATCTTTGTTTATGCGTTATGTGGTTATTCTGTTCCCCGCTCCCTCTCTTGCTTTGTCTCTCAACGTATTGAATGCCATGAAAAACTAGTAGATTCACCTTTAGTAGTTCCTTTTCTAATGCTAAAATTTGTCACTACTTTCATTGGAGAGGTGTTGAGAATCAAAATTTTCTGAATTTTCAATCACACTGGTGAGATAGATCATATCTAAGGTTCTTTTTTCTCCAGTACAGGTGTGGGGGGTACTAAAGCCAGGTTTTCTTGCCTTACTGGAAGATCCATTTGATGCAAAGTTATTGGATATTATTGTTTTTGATGTCCTACCGGTCTCTAATGGAAATGATGGTGCTGATGTATCACTAGCAGTAGAGCTGAAGGATCATAATCTGCTGCGGCATGCATTCAAGGTTAGCATTTACTGTCGAACATGTTTTTTTAGAATGTATATACACACACACATTTATGCTTACGCTATCTGATAAGCTTGCTTGATAATCATTTTTGTTAACGACCCTTGTTTAATAACCTATGATGTTGTTCTTTAATGCTTCTAAATAGAAATTGAATTTAACTCTCCAAGGTATCTTCTGTAGATTTCCTAAGTTTGTATCTGTTATGCCTGGACTCTGGACACTAAGTCACTAACTAGAGCATCAGTTGCGCTGTGGGAAACTGAGAACCAAGAAGATTAGGATTTCAGGTGCCATATACACAGAGGCTGTGTTTGTGGATTGGTGCAGAAGAAGGTGTTCGACCTCTTGTACAAGGTTGTAGACACACAACCAAACTTAACCATGGGTGTCCTCATTTCCGTTGTGGTCGTCTTCCTCTCTCTTTTCTTTAAGCTCATCTTTGGTGGTACAAACCGGAAACTACTTTGGGGATGTCGAAGAGCGCGGCGAAGACAGAGGAGAAAGAAGAAGTGGCGGCTGCACCACGAAATAGGCAGCCGAGACATAGAGTTAGAAAACAAGGGGGTTGATTTTGATTCTTGGGCCACAACCAAACCGGTTGTTCCTATAGACAGTAGTGGAACTGATATAAAAGACAAGATTGTAACATGGTTTTTTTCTTTTCATTGTCATCATATTGCTTCTAAAAATTTATTGTTTTACTCTAAGAACATAAAATTTAAATTGGAAAATATAACAGAATTGGAAAATATTATTTTTTTAAACAGTTTCGAAACATTTAATTTAGAGTTTAGGAAACTATGTTTATGGTTTAAAGTATTGAAGAGTAAAAGTTTAAGAGTTAATAAGTCTCACAAAGTATCCAATCCCTAAACCCTAAACTCCAAATAAATATCAAAACCCTAAATTATAAAACAAAAGATAATTATTGTTACATATCTAAAACTAAGATTCCAATACCCTAAACCCTAACCATATACTACAATGTCCTAACCCTAAACCCTAAACCTATATTTCAATACCTTAAATTCAACCAAACCTAAATCAAATCATAAGTATAAGAAAAAATGACCACTCAAGAAAAAGATAAACCAATTAAATACAAAATTGTGAATTCTAATTCTAGTTATTGTTTAAATTTCAAATCTTCACTCCCAAATATCAAAATTTAAGTCTAAACCCTAAATACAAAGAACTTATAAAATTATTATTATTATTCAAATCTAATATTTTAAAACATTAAGTTCAAATTCAAATCTAAATCCTAAACCCTTAAATTCTTAAACACTCAAATCCCTAAACCCTCAAATCCCTAAACCTTAAACCCTAAACTATAAATAAATATTAAAACCTTAAATTATAAATCAAAATCTAATTACTATAAGGTACCTTAAACTAAAATTCAACATTTATACAAGAATTATTGTTTTCCAAATCTAATATTTTCAACATTAACCTCAAGCTCAAATTTAAACCCTAATTCATATTCCAAAATTTCAAACTCTAAATTCTAAACTTTAAAAATCTTGAACAAAAAAAAAATATAGCATGTCAAGAATATAAACCTTAAATATTTATTATATATTAATGATATTATATAATATAATTTTAGTTTAATTTCGGAATTGAAAATATTAACAATCTAGCTTCACTTAACCACATGTATATTTTGTAGCATATTTTATGGATATGCTCAAATTTTTTGGGTTTGGCGGTATACCAAAATTTTGGGCAAATTTTAGCCAAGTCTCTCTCAAAAGCATACGATTATCAAAACAAAACCCTATATTCATATCTCTCCCTCTTCTCCACCCTATTTCCCTAGAGATTAAGCCGACGCCGCCTCTTCCACTTCCGAATCCAAGTCCACCGTCGGCTCCCCCTATGTTTGAATCCACCGTCGACTATCCTTCTGTCTAAATCTACCGTTGGTTCTCTCTCTTTCCGTTTCTAGAGATGGTGCGAAAGGTTTTGTTTTGTTTCAGATATGGATCTCTTTTGTTCTTCTTCTTTTCCCAATTTTTGCCTCGGATTTATTTTAGGGTTTGATTGTTTTTAGAAATCAGGGCTTATATTCGAGCTTTCCGGATTGCCTTCTTATCTGTTTCTTCAGATGTCTTACTAATCGGGATTATAATATCATTCATCCATGCCCAGGATACTGCTTTTAGGAATAGGTGCACACTTATTCTCACCACAGCTACTCCTTCATTGCGTTATCTGTTCCGATTTTTGTGTTTAGCAACGAAATTATCAGCTTGTAAGCTTCCTTCCTCCATTCTCTATTGTTTGGCGTCTTTGAGTTTTGCTTTCGTTGTTCGACCTAGTCAGCTCGATTCATTATGTGATTCTGTAGAAAATTGGGTTTGTTTTTGTTTCAATTTTGACTCATTATGTGACTATTTAGGAAAGTTTCCGATCTTTGAGTTGTAACTAGATTAGCTTCGTCTTAGAAAACACGTTTTCCTTTCTCAGTTTGTTTTAGGGATCTTCGGATTGGGAGTTCGATCTATTGTTTGAAATTCTGATAGCCCTTTCATAAAAATTTGACTGTTTCTGCTCGAATCTACAATCATGTTGGTTCTAAGTTCTTTGCAGCTGTGATTTGGTATATCGGAGGTTTATGTTATTAAGGTCTTATGATGAATAAAAAAATCACAACTTTATATGAGTTTGCTAGTATCAATGGATCGTTCATTCTTTAATTTGTCACAGCTGTGTGAGTTTCTTAAGAGGTTAGAAGAAGCAATGATTGGGTTGTTTAAAGTAAAGGAAAAGCAACGAGAACAAGCTCAGAATGCTAGTAGAGGAGGAGGAGCTTCTGTCAAGAAGCAATCTCCTGGTGAACTTCGTCTAAACAAAGGTATATGTATTCTGTTTATCTTTCTTTGTTTTACAATTGTTTTTGCATATTGTCTCTTCTTCAAGTTTTAGTCTTTTCTGTCTTTGATTGTGTAGATATATCAGAGTTGAATCTTCCAAGCTCTTGTACGATATCATTTCCTAATGGCAAAGATGATTTGATGAATTTTGAAGTATCCATTAAACCAGATGATGGATACTACCAGTTAAGTAGAGCTTTTACATATCATTCTCACACTTGGAAATGGTTCGGAAACTCATTTGTTTCGTTCTTATGGATTATACAGTAATGGTACATTTGTTTTCACGTTCCAAGTGTCTCATGTGTATCCACATGAATCTCCAAAAGTTAAATGCAAAACCAAGGTTAGAAAAGGATCCTTCTTTTGCATTCCTTATAGTTTCATTGTTTATATGTAAAGATGTTTGTTTGTTTGTTTTCACTTTTAGGTTTATCATCCCAATATCGATTTGGAAGGAAACGTTTGCCTGAACATATTACGTGAAGACTGGAAACCAATTCTTAACATCTTACGGTAAAAAACTTAGCCTCTGATGGATACAATTACAATCTTAGGTTTTGTGTTATTTGATTTCCTTAAACTGAGTGTTTTGTTTTCCACACAGGAACCTAATTCCGAAGATCCATTGAACCATGGTGCAGCACAAGCTGCAGAAGAATCAAAAGATGCAATTGCTAATGCACTTTAAGGATTAGACCTTGTTGTTTTAATGACTTAATATTGGTGTAGAACATGTTTTAGTTTATTAATAAAATCATCTATTAAAAAAAATTTCAAATATATTTTTTATACAAAATTAATATATATATATATTCATAAGATATACAACAACCATAAAGATTGGTCATTATAAATAATAATACAGCAACAATAAAAATGCTAGGATAAAGTATAATACAGCCCTAAAATATTGCCACCACAATATATATTATTGCACGAATAATATGCTGCATTAATTTATAAAATGGCGATAAACCAATGCTACTGAAAACTATATAATCACATCAAAATTAGCGCTATCGTAGACAAATATATGATAGCATGTCAAATTAGTGCTATCGTAGATGGTTGACCTAAGATGGCAGCGGCAAACATAGCGTTTATGGAAACGCTACAATAGACATATGATAGCGTTTTCGTGGTGCTATCAATACCCATATTTCTTGTAGTGTGATCAACACAACGAATGGGCCGAGCTTCGTGCAGCGTTACTTGCAATGCAGGAAAACATCCAAGCAACTATCACAACTCAATTCAGGATTTGGCGGAGAATGTTTTTCAGCACCGTAATCGGGATAGGAATTCCTTGCATAGGAAGATGAGGAATCACTGGATAACCCTTTTGCACATGAGCGGAATTCCAATTGCACAGACCGTGGGGACATGGGTAATCACTTGCAGGATAACACATATCAGAGATGGGAATCGGGGTTCAAATTCGATATCCCTGAATATCATGGCAGTTTGAGAGGTGATGATATGTTAGATTGGATTGCAAACATGAGTGAAATCTTGGACTTTAAGAGCGTATCGGAAGAGAGATAGGATGCATTGGTAGCTACGAAGTTCCGAGGTAAAGCAGAGGTGTGGTGGCTGCAGTTGAAGACAACTCGAGCCCGTACGGGGAAGAGTAAAATTAAGTCATGGGATAAGTTGCCGAAACACATGAAACAGACGTTCCTGTCATTCAACTATGATCGAACGATTTACACGAAGCTTCAAAATCCTCGACAAGGGTCGCGTTAAGTCGACGATTATGCGGAATAATTCTCCATGTTGTTGACGCAGAATGAAATCAATGATAGTGAATTTCAACTCGTTTCTCTTTTCACTGGTGGACTTCGTCCTCAATTACAGAGAGCGTTGGCACAGTTTGGTCCAATGTCTATCGCAGAGGCTCGCCCAAGAGCAGTATATTTCGAGACACAATTTTGGTCGAGCATAGAAAATTGAAGTGCAACAACTAGGTGATACAGAGGTGGGGCTCAGCCAAACACTGACACTCTGCCTGCGGGTAGCGCCAAAAAACTCTCCAGAGGCGTCAACAGGGCACGCACACATCAGGTGCAATGCCCAGGTATGCAACATGATGATAATGGTTCTCCGTTCTTCTCGACCTAACACTTTACGTTGTTTTACTTGTAGGGAACCAGGTCACTTACAAATGGCTTGCCCAACAAAGTCGAGAAGGGGGTTATTAGTTGATGAAGTACAGTGGGAGCATAATGCACTGTACGATGATGAAGACATTGGTGAGGACAACGATCTACCTACGGGTCGCTTAAGTGGAGATCATGGTCAGGCTCTGGTCATAAGCCTTGTCCGTTTGGCTCCAGTCACACTCGAAGAGCCATGGCTACGTTCTAATCTGTTTCAGTCCACTTGTACGATCAAAAGGAAGATTTGTTGTTTTTTGATCGACTCGGGGAGTTTCAGAAATGTAATTTCCAAGGAATCAGTTCGCAAATTGGGCTTGAAAAAGGAAGATCATCCCACACCGTATAAGTTGACGTGGTTTCAGGAAGGTATCGAGTTTCGTATCACTCACAGAACGTTGATAACCTTCTCCATTGTTGATTACTACAAAGATAAGCTTTACTGCGATGTTTCTCTGATGGATGTGGGTCAATTTATGTTGGATCGCCTCTGGCAGTATGATAGGGGGAAATGCGTGATGGTTGACAAAATACGTACAGTTTTATGTTCGAGATTCGCAGGATTGTTTTGTTGCCATCTCCATGATGTTTGCCCTTTACTCACCAATTAAAACATAATGTGCACGCTACCACAATCGAAATGTATGTCGATGTAACACTTCAAAATCGAATCCATAGGGAGCTAGTGATCTATAACACCAAAAATACACAATGTTCCTAAATCTAAGCTAATAGAAGAGATTTGATTTTATACTAACAACCTAAGTGAAATGAAAGAAAAGAAACTAAAGTGCAAATGAATCAGATAACAAAAGTGCAATAACAAGAGAACAAACAATTCACTAAACCAAATACTAAGGTTCACAAAAACATAGTAAAAACAGAGATATTAGATTTCAAGTAAAATATAAAAATACTAACCTAAGAATGATAAACAACACAAGAATGATTCTCAGGCTAAGAAAAATCATATGAAGTTACTCCACTCTCATGAAAATAACCCTAATATTTATCAAGCTTTAACATCAACTCTCGTTGGTAATTTCAAGATAAGTATGCATGAATATCATGTTCTTAATACCACTAAACACCTTAAACATCTACTCTCATTGGTTAAGTATGCAAAGCACTTGAAAGATTTATCACACATTAATCTACACTTCTCAGTGATAGAAACATCTAAGATCAAGAGATTGATTAGCTACTTCAATCCTAGCATTAAGAACATCTTGCAAGTGAGAATACAAGATATCTAGGTTCTCAACATCCTTAGATCATCATTCATTCACCCTCATCTACTCAACCTAGAAACCTATGAAGAACTACTCACTAATATTCATAGAAACACAAAAGACATAGTTGAGGTGATGTAAGATGAGAGAATAACACAAGAAAATGATTAGGAAGAACACAAGAAAATCAAACCAAAACTTCATAAAATATGAGAGAAATAAAAGTTGTGATCTAGATCCAAATATGGATCAAGAATGGCTCTTGAAACAAACCAAGAGATCATAAATAATGAGAAATCAAGTGGCTTGATAGGTCGAGTTTTAATCCCTATTCTAAACTGCAAGTGCACAGTATAGTCAATGTAGTATATAGGGTTATCGAATCCACAGGGACACTTGGTCTCAAGAGAATCAAACCGTAGGAATTAATACTAGAAATAAGCAAGTAGTGATTGTAACGAATTGCGGTGCAAGAAAGTAAACAGTAGCAGGAAATCGGTTTGTAAGCAATAAACTAAAAGCGTCAAGCCTAGGGTATTCTCAGGAAATCAGACAAGCAGACAAGTTAATCAGTCAGGATCAAATTAAACTCAGTTCTAGAACTCAAATCACGAAAATAGAATTAACCAAATCTCTTTGCGAAAACTCTCTAAGTCTAAGTGCAGTAATCCAAATCTCTTTGCAATTACTAACAAATTAAACTAGCATTAAGTTCAAGTTCGATATGTTCACAATTAAACTAAACCAAATCTCTTTGCGAATAATTCAATTGCTCAACCTAAATAGTTCAGATTCCTAAACCCCACTCTCGTGACGTATTTAGTAACCTAGGATCTAGATTCTAATTGATCAGGTTAGAACTAGCTTTAAGCACAATTTAGTTTGAAGAACATTCTAATCATATGAATCCTAACTGAATTAAACAAGTCTAGCAAGTCATCAAACCCTAATGAGAAACCCTAAACTCAACTATGGATCTACTCAGACATGATTGATGAAAACATAATCATAGAATAAATAGATTGCATATAAGAAATTAAAATATCAAAGGGGTTCGAAATCTTCTCCAAAATAAATCAATACAAGGAAAATAGATCAGCCCCAAAAGCTCTAAAAATCCCTTAGCTCTAAGTATCAAAGCGTATCTAAATTAAACACCAAAAACTAGTATATATAGGCATAATCTCGGCTGGGGCTTCTGTGTAAATACTGAAAGTATCTTGGGCTTCTTTGCAAATCTTCAATACTTGTTACGCCGACGCGTACGGCCCATCTCGCGACTGCATCGACCGATGCACAATGCGTGTCGATCGATGCAACATCAAATAATCGAACAGTGAATAAAGCTCTCGGCCAAAACGTCCCAAAATGCCCAAAATGCTCCATATATCTCCAATTAGCTCCAAACCTGATTTAACCTGTAAAAGACTCTAAACTAATACAAAAGACTCTAAAAACACAACTATATCATGGTATAAAGTGGGTAAAAACCATGATATATCAACTCCCCCACACTTAGCCTTTGCTTGCCCTCAAGCAAAACAGAGAACTAAAATGCAGTGAAGAGGTTTGAAAACTCTTCAGAAACTCATTTTGTCATAGAAGCAGCAGCATTCAGATTCCCCTTAGTAATCCACATGAAAGAATCAATCTACAGACATCAAGACCAACATGTACTTCCCCCACACTTAGCAACTGTCCTAAGTAAACGCCACAATCACATTCAAGCATTCAAATTCACCCTACTGACTTCTGCAAGTATTTAAGTGCGGTCTCACCTAAGGAGTATCGATCTAAAGGCACATGGATTCTTACCTTGCCAGCTCTAGACCACCAAACTGTCTTTCTCTAGTCCCTTTCTTCTCTTTCCCTTCTTTAACAACTGATTTTTCCCCACTGGGTATCATTTTATTTTTTTTATCAGTGTTCTTCCCGTTATGGGGTGTACTTTGGACACATTCCATGGATCACATGAGAGATAATAGTGTTTGCTACTATTCCCATGACCACTTCGGAGTTACTAACTCATCCTCAGTTTATTATTATTTTTTTTTTTACTTTACAGAAGGGGAGAAGGGGACTAAATAGGACAGGTTTACAGGCTGTGTCAGAACTAACAGGGAATCCGACATAAAGCATACCAAGCCCTTAGGTGAGAAATCTAAGTCAGTATTAAGGTTGAAGTCAGTAAAGGATCCTCTGATACCTGAAGTGATATGGGTGTCCTCAGTAGGCTGATCTGTGATGGGGTTTTCTAATAGTCATAGATAGATCTGCAGCTTCATCCCAATGGTCACTTAAGTTCCTGCAAATGCTGCTAATCTCCTCCAAAAATCATTGTTTCCTACTTAAACCAATTTTGACTCGAAAAACAAATTTTCAAAAATTTAACTGACTCTAAGAAAACAAAAGAAACTAATTAGTAGAACCTCCCCCACACTTAAGACACACTGTCCCCAGTAGTGTCAAGCAAGGGATTGGTTAAAGAAAAGAAAAATTAAAATAGTTGAATGGTTAGTTCTCTCGGGTTTTACCTCTGTCGCAGTCAGGCATCGATCGTTGCACTAGGTGCACCGACCGTTGCTGTGCGATTTCTGTTGTAACGATCGACACAAATGTGTGTCGATCGACGCAATGCGATTTTCACGAACCCTGCAACCAAAAACTCACCAAACAGAAACAAAAACGTAAAATCTAGAAAAAATACTAAAATCAAAATGCAAAAACGAAAACAGTGGGTTGCCTCCCACTCAGCGCTCTTTTAACGTCAATAGCTTGACCGGACGCACAAGATCTTTCAGGCACTTAGAGATCCTGACAGAGACTTTTTCTGTCTCTGTTCAAGTCTCCTCATCCATGGTGGAGTGTAGGCTGTTGCTGAATGCTTCAGTCCAAGAAAAGCAGGTGTAGATTGTGCTCCAGGATCTAGTATCACAGGCCCATCTGGCTGCTCATCTTCTGCTTCCAGGATCGTGAAGGTCTGCCCATCTATCAGTGGTTTCCGCAGCTTCTCCATGTCATATCGCAGCGTCTCATCTCCCAGGTGGAGGTCTATTAGACTTTGTCTGACATCAATCACAGCTCCTGCTGTAGCCAAGAATGGTCTTCCAAGTAGCAGTGCTTCATCCGGATCGCAATCATATTTCAGCACAAGGAAGTCTGTTGGAACCAAGTAGTTTCCAACTCTCACTGGTATGTCTTCTAAAACTCCTTCTGGAACTCGTATAGACTGATCAGCTAGGATAAGACGGGTTCTAGTAGGAGAAAAATTCAGCACCCCCAGCTTCTCTGCCACAGAATAAGGCATCATACTTCCAGCAGCTCCTAAATCACAAAGAGAGCGTCTAAAGCTATTCTCGAAGATGGAGCAATCAAGTATAAAGACTCCAGGGTCAGGTAACTTCTTTGGGATCTTGTTCAGTAGCACTTCACTAATGTGTTGGGGAACTACAATCACCCATTCTTTCAGGTCATCATCCAATGGTAGCATCTTGTTCAAATACCTCTGCACACAGGGATGATAAGGTGGATCATCAGGCGGTGGAATTTCTTCCAAGTCTTCACCACTCTCCTCCAGTTTCTTCAGCTCCTCAATCTCCTGTTTAATTACCTCAGATACCTTGGGATATTGCCTAATGGCTTGTGCATAAATCTCCTCCTGAGTGATTTCAGATACATCAGGGAATAGGCGGGCCAGTTCTGCATCAGTCTCATAATCATCCGGCAACACTGTCTGTTCACGTCCTGCATCGACCGACACAAGGTGTGTGTCGATCGTTGCAATGCGATCGTCGCGGATTCCACCCGTGAGTTTTTCACTCAATTCCGAAAATTCTGCTTCATCAACCAACTCAGCTGTGCTTAGCTCAAACTTCTCACCCAGATGAGATCCATCATTAACGAGTACAGACCAGGCTTTAATATGAGTATCTGCAGGTCCTTTTCCTTTCATAGTACCTGAAATCTGATTAACCTGAGTGTCCAGTTGCTTCATGTGAGTGTTCATAGACTCAATCTTCCCATTGAGATCTCCATACATAGCATCAATCTTCTTGTTGCAGTCCACAGAAGTCTTGATTTGGCTCTCCAGCAACTGTTCCATCATTGTCTCCATCTTAGTCTCGAAAGCAGTAGGTGTAGGAGGTGTTTGATAAGATGAAGACCCGTAGGTCCTTTGAGCATTCTGTCCATAAGGCTTCTGAAAGTTGCTGTTCTGTCCATAGCCTGAAGAGTTCTGATTGCCCGTGTAGGCAGTTTTCTGTCCTCCACCGGAAAATCTGTTCCCAGATTGATATCCAAATCTGTTTCCTTGGAAACCAGATCCTCCGATGTAATTCACATCCTCTTCCTGAGTGTCCTCCTCGGTCTGAATCACTTCTACTTCTTGAGCAAAGTGGACAGCTTTCTTCTCACCTAGAAGAGTGCAGATTTTATCCATTCTGGACCTCAATTCAGCCATCTCCGAGTTATCAATACTTCCACCAGATTTCTTCCTCCTATCATCCATGGTCTTGCAACTGTTGCTGCTAATCAAATTCTCAATTAACTGCTTAGCCTGTGTAGGAGTCCTGGTGTTGAAGTTGGCATTGCTAGAGTTATCCAGCGCCTGCTGATACGGAAGATCTATTCCTCTGAAGAAGATACCAATCAGCTGAACTTCAGTGAATCCATGGTGCGGACAGTCACGCTAATACTGCTTAAATCTCATCCAGGCAGTCTTTAAAGGCTCCACAACTCCTTGGGAGAAAGTAAGTATGTCCTGTCTAGATTGGTCTGAACGCGCATTGTCATAGAAATGACGCAGGAACTCACTCTTTAAGGCTGCCCAAGTAGTATACTGACCAGGTGCCAGTTGTCTCAGCCATGCACTAGCGTCTCCAGCAAGACTGTGCGGAAATAGCTTAAGGAACAGATAGTCCTGGCAAACTCCATCGTATTTCATACCAGTAACTATGTCCTCAAACTTGTCTATGTGATCCATAGGCTGCTCTGATTGAAGACCATGAAAAGCAATCTGCCTCATCAGTTGGTAGTAGATAGTCTTTACCTCAAAGTCGTTCCTCTCAAAGGCAGGAAGCACTAAAGCTGCTCGGTTCGCATGAAACTCGTCAGGTCTGTTGTAATCAGCTAATGTCCTTTCACGGACAACCATCTGGCCCAGTGGCTCAGCTTCATCAGGGATCACTCGTCCCTCAGCATCAATCCTATGCCCAGCAGCATTGTAAGGATTGTTCTCTGGATCCCTCAGGGTTCCTTCAGCATCTGGTATCAAGATCAAGCGTTCTCGTACCATTCTCTCTCTCTTTTCCTTTCTGATTGTTCTTTCTAGACGTCCAAGTTCCTCTAGATTGAGATTAACCAAGCTCGAGTTCGGATTACTTCTAGTGTTCTGCGTTGGCATAAACTGTCTGTAATCGTCCAGCAACGATCGATGCTATCAGTGCAACGATCGGTTCAATCTCAGAATCGCCTAGTGTCGATCGACGCAAGATGTGCAACGGTCGACGCAAGGCGATTTCGGTACCTGCGACAGAAAGAATCAGAGAAAAGAATCAGTAAAATCAAAATAAAACAAAAACGAAAAGCAAAAACAAAAACGAAAAATTTCTAGTAAAACCCTAAGTTCGGTCCTATCGAAGACTCAAAGAGTCCCCGGCAACGGCGCCAAAAACTTGATAGGTCGAGTTTTAATCCCTATTCTAAACTGCAAGTGCACAGTATAGTCAATGTAGTATATAGGGTTATCGAATCCACAGGGACACTTGGTCTCAAGAGAATCAAACCGTAGGAATTAATACTAGAAATAAGCAAGTAGTGATTGTAACGAATTGCGGTGCAAGAAAGTAAACAGTAGCAGGAAATCGGTTTGTAAGCAATAAACTAAAAGCGTCAAGCCTAGGGTATTCTCAGGAAATCAGACAAGCAGACAAGTTAATCAGTCAGGATCAAATTAAACTCAGTTCTAGAACTCAAATCACGAAAATAGAATTAACCAAATCTCTTTGCGAAAACTCTCTAAGTCTAAGTGCAGTAATCCAAATCTCTTTGCAATTACTAACAAATTAAACTAGCATTAAGTTCAAGTTCGATATGTTCACAATTAAACTAAACCAAATCTCTTTGCGAATAATTCAATTGCTCAACCTAAATAGTTCAGATTCCTAAACCCCACTCTCGTGACGTATTTAGTAACCTAGGATCTAGATTCTAATTGATCAGGTTAGAACTAGCTTTAAGCACAATTTAGTTTGAAGAACATTCTAATCATATGAATCCTAACTGAATTAAACAAGTCTAGCAAGTCATCAAACCCTAATGAGAAACCCTAAACTCAACTATGGATCTACTCAGACATGATTGATGAAAACATAATCATAGAATAAATAGATTGCATATAAGAAATTAAAATATCAAAGGGGTTCGAAATCTTCTCCAAAATAAATCAATACAAGGAAAATAGATCAGCCCCAAAAGCTCTAAAAATCCCTTAGCTCTAAGTATCAAAGCGTATCTAAATTAAACACCAAAAACTAGTATATATAGGCATAATCTCGGCTGGGGCTTTTGTGTAAATACTGAAAGTATCTTGGGCTTCTTTGCAAATCTTCAATACTTGTTACGCCGACGCGTACGGCCCATCTCGCGACTGCATCGACCGATGCACAATGCGTGTCGATCGATGCAACATCAAATAATCGAACAGTGAATAAAGCTCTCGGCCAAAACGTCCCAAAATGCCCAAAATGCTCCATATATCTCCAATTAGCTCCAAACCTGATTTAACCTGTAAAAGACTCTAAACTAATACAAAAGACTCTAAAAACACAACTATATCATGGTATAAAGTGGGTAAAAACCATGATATATCATGGCTCTGTCGACCACCAAACATATGTGGGTCTACTTACAAAAAGGAAAAGGAAAATAGGTAAAAGTCACACGTTTTAGTCTTAAACTTGCATTTAGGCATCATTAGGGATCATTAGAAAATTCACAACGGCCTCATGATCCCTAATGATGCCTAAATACAAGTTTAAGACTAAAAATATGCTAAAATATAAGATTAAAACTATGAAAAACATAATATATCAACTCCCCCAAATTTATCCTTTGCTTCTCCACAAGCAAACAATTAAGTAAAGTTAAAAGAAGAAGTTTAAAAGTGGGGATTCAAAATCAAAAGAACCTAGCAAAGCCTTCAAGATGATGTCCTTAGAAAATAATAACATATTGCATGAACACATTCTTTATTATACTCTAATTCCTTAAGCTTATTGCAACTCCAAAAAATTTTCTTTGCACACAATGTCAGAATCAGCATGCTCAAATATTACCAACTCTCACATTCTTTTTACTCTCAAATTAAATGTGGTCTCAAAAATGGGAATTTGATCTCAATTAATTGGATTGGTGTGAAAAGGATTCAAATGATGGTTAAAGGAGGTTCACATTTTCATTTTAGGTGGCTAACTTTCAAAAAGAGGAATGCTAGACATTATGCAAAATGTAGCAAGACAATAACAATTGATGAATACAATCTTTAGCTCTCATTGTCTTAACCTTCTTAAATGCATTCTAACTCTCATATCAAGATAACCATTATTTCTTTTTTCTTATTTTTCACCCCAAATGAAACTCCTAACTCATTTCGACTCCTTTTGGTTCTTGAGAAGTTTTTTTTTTAATTGCTTATGGCTCTTTTCTTTTTCAATTTAAACTTAGAGCTTTCAAAAACTTTTCATAACATCCCAAATGTTTCCATTTTATTTACTCAAGTCTTAGGTTCTAAAACATCAATTTTTCTCCTTATTTCACTCTTTTATTTCCTTTCATTCCCATTTCCATTCTTATGTGCTAACCCTCCTAATGCTAACTAAATGATGAACTCCTAGACTAGCCTATAAGAGCTAATCATTGTCATTCTCATACTTTTAAGATTTTGCACATGTTAGCATTATGAAAAAGAAATACTCACTAAAATAATCAATAAAGGTTTAAAAGAAAGATAAATGTTTTAAGATGTGGAAACCATCCTAAGAGTGAGAGTAACCACTTGGGTTAACAAGGATGGTGAAAATGATGAAAGATAACCCAAGTGTGTATGTGGTGATCATGATCAACTATCAAAAGCCCATAAATGAGATAAATTAAATTTCATTAGAATCAAGTATAAGGAGTTGGTTTTAGATCCAAGAAAAGGATCAAACAAGACAATGGTTTCAAGTGGATAGATCAAAGCACAAAATGTAAAAGTTTTTCAAGAGATGTTCAAGTAACATACTATGATTAACAAGGGCATCATGTTGAGTTCTAAGCATAAATTCTTTACAAGGAAAATATATCATTATCCCTTTTGCATATGCAAGTGCAATCCTAACATGCAACTAGACTCAATCCTAAAAAGCAAAAACAAGCATGAAACTAGATGAATTTTTTTTCACAAAATTTTCAAAATTTTTGGGTTTTTTTTAAGCCTGAGATGATGCATAAGACGCAAAGAAGTGAAAATAAGATCATAGAAAACATGATTAGCTACTAGTCCATTCCCCTAAACTTAAATCACACAGTCTCTTGTAATGATAGAAGAGTAAAGAAAATGACCTAAAACAAAAAAAAAATTAAAAGATCAAAAGAAAAGAACACTATCTACAATATGGAGTGGTACCTAGATTTGGATGGAGGTTGAGAATGTTGAGATGAGCTTCCTTGTAGCTTCCCACAAACTTGTTTGCTTACCTCGAAACACACAAGAACAAAATAAAGCAAAAAAAATAGAAGTGTAACAAAAGATACCATGGGACTTCCTCCCAAGTGAGCTTTTTTAAGTATTTAGCTTGACTATCCCTTCACTTTTTTGGTTGGGAATGTGGCATGACTTTGGGTCACCAGGATCATATTCATCATAGAACCATCCTCTAAACTCATTCATCCTAAGCTCCTCAAAAGGGATCTTCCTTGGACCATCAATGCTCATTTTTGTTGTGGAGGTTATACCAAGATGCTTGTCAAAGGGTTGTGCCATTTGAAATTCTTTTTCTTCACCCTCCATGGAGATTTCTTCAATGAGACTCTCTTGTTTCTCCTTAGGCATCTCACTCTCTGTCTCTTTCTTGGAATTAGGTTGTATATGCATTTCTTCCTTGGTTGAGAATTCATCATCCATTGAGCTCTCTGTTATGCTCTCTACGCAATCAACAGCCAAACCATCTTTAGAAGGGTCTTGAATAATTCTTACCACCATGTCTACTTCTTCTTTGTTGCTATTTTATGGATGACTCGTGAGTATCTCAAGGTAAACTTGTTCTTCATATCTTATATAAAAATCTTCATCAACAGTTCAACCAAGAAGTGCTTCAAATTCTGTTTCATAAATTTAAGCTTCTTGTAAGAACTTATCCTTGATTTGAAAATCCTCCTCATATGTTGTTTCAGAATCCCTTTCAATTTGAGACACTTTGTTGGCTAAGGCTGAAAAGCGAGAAAATAAGTTTTCCAACTTTGCATTCAGCTTAGCATTGATCTCCTTGGTACTCTCCAAAATTTGTTTCAGCAGTTGTTGCGTTGTGTCCTCCTTGGATTGTTGGTTTGAAGAGCTCCCTTGACCTTGGAATTGTTAGCTTCCTTGGTTTTTATAAAAACCTTGAATGTTGAGAATCTCTTCTTCATTAGAGTTTGGAGAAGAATAAGCCATTCCATGCTCGTACTCCATGTTCCAAGATTGATATATCTAATCATGTCCATATTGATACTCTTGAGAATAGTTTCCATATGAGATATCTTCTTGATAGGTTGGTGAGCTTCCAAAACCGTGGTGGCTTGTAGGGTCCCAAGATTGACATCCTTCACCATATCCATATTGGTACTCTTGATCAAAGTTTTCATATGGAGGATCTTCATGATAAGTGGGTGAGCTTTCAAAACTTTGGTAGCTTGTGGGGTCCCAAGATTGGTATCTCTCAGCATCTCCATATTGGTACTCTTGAGCAAAGTTTCCATATGGAAGATTTTCTTGATAAGTGGATGAGCATTCAAACTTGTGGTAGTTTGTAGGGTTCAAATCCATCCCTCTCTCTTGAACTTTCTCCCTTGTGATTATGCCTGCAAAAATAGCAAACACATGAAAGAAAATAAGTAACCAAACAAACAAAAACAAAAGAAAGCTTAGTCTCAAGGAAATTTGAAATTCTAATGTTTACGTTTTACTCACGAATTAAAATCTAATATGCAAGCTACCACAATCGAATGGTATGTCGATGTAACACTTCAGAATCAAATACACATGAATCTAGTGATCTATAACACCAAGAATACACAAAATTCTTTAATCTAAGCTAATAGAAGAGATTTTATTTTATACTAACAACCTAAGTGAAATGAAAGCAAAGAAACTAAAGTACAAATGAAGAAGATAACAAAAGTGCAATAATAAGAGAACAAACAATTCACTATACAAAATACTAAGGTTTACAAAAACAGTAAAAACAGAGATATAATGATTTTGAACAAAAGATAAAAAAACTAGTTTTGGATTGAGATTATTGACTTGGGTGATCAAATACTAACCTAAGAATGACAAACAACATAAGAATGATTATCACGCTAAGAACAATCATATGAAGTTGCTCCACTTTCAAGAAAATAACCATATACTTATCAAGAATTAACATCAACTCTCGTTGGTAATTTCAAGGTAAATGTGCATGAAGATCATGTTCTTAATACCACTAAACACCTTAAACATCAACTCTCATTGGTTAAGTATGTAAAGCACTTGAAAGATTTATCAAATATTAATCTACACTTCTCAGTGAGAAACATCTAAGATCAAGAGATTGATTAGCTACTTCAGTCCTAGCATTAAGAACATCTAGCAAGTGAGAATACAAGATATCTAGGTTCTAAACATCCTTAGATCATCATTCAATCACCCTCATCTACTCAACCTAGAAACCTATGAAGAACTACTCACTAATATTCATAGAAACACAAAAGACATAGTTGAGGTGATATAAGATGAGAGAAATAGATGAATCAACAAGAAAAACACAAGAAAATCAAACCAAAACTTCATAAAATATGAGAGAAATAAAAGTTGTGATCTAGATCTAAAAATGGATCAATAATTGCTCTTGAAACACGCTAAGAGGTCATAAATAATGATATATCAAGTGGTTTTGTCGACAACCAAACATATGTGGGTTTACTAGCCAAAAGGAAAGCAAAAAAGATAAAAGTCACATGTTTTGGGGTCGCAGCGGGTTCCTAACCCGCTCTATGAGGCCGCTATGATTTTTCTCCGCCGCAGCGGGATGCTGAGGCCGCTCCACTGGTCGCTATGGCTTACGGTTTTTCTCGGATGCTTCCTCTTCGCGGTAGGGTTTATATGTGTCCAATAAATCGATTATAACTCTTTGAGTACAGCTCCAAATGACTTGAAACCACCTCCATTGGAAATCTAACTCAATTCCCTACAAATTTAGTTTGAAGATCCAAAGCTAAATATGAAGGTAAGGTCTTCAGATGACTAGATATTTCAAGAGTGATGTTTGGATTCTGCATATAATCATGTATATCAAGCCTTATGATTTGGTTTTTCATGCTTCTTGGCTCCAAACCACGCCAGTAACTTTCAAAACACCAAAGTAGCCACTCCAAGACCTGATATAGACAAATGCAAATATATACATTCCTAATGATCCCTAATGATGCCTAAATGCAAGTTTAAGACTAAAATGTGCTAAAAATATAAGGTTAAAACCCTTGTTCGGAAACGCGCTAGGCGTTATCCGCGCGGCCGGTATGGGCCTAGCGAGTTATCAAAAAATCGAGATATACTCGGAAATTATGCGGGGCGGAATGTTTTGTAATAATTTAATTATTTTTATATATAATACAACAAATTTAAATTTATTGTACATATATTTGTCTAATATTTGTAAAAAATCAAACTAAAAATTGTTATTTCTTATAATTCATATAAACAAATACAAAAAAAATTAAAAGAATAACCATTCATATCATAGATTTGTATAGTTGTCTTGGTTTTAATTGAGTCTTTAGTGGGTCTACAATTCCGAAGGGAGATATTTTAATTTCAAATAAACAATATTGGTAATGACCACTGAGCCCACTAAAACCCAAATTAATCATCTAGGTTAATTTAATGTTGCATATATGCACTTCTCTTCCGTTGTGGCCGTTCTGTGTATCAACGTTTTTTTTTGGGTCTAAACTATCAACGTTCTTCAAGCCAAAGTTATTGTCTTTCTTCCTTTTAGCTCAATTCTGCGTTTATTGATCGTAATGATTTAGCAGTGAACAGATCTGTGTAAGAGTTGAAGAAGTACATCACAGATGAAGAGACGACGGTGACAGAAGTCCGATCTCCTCTCCGGCGGATTCCTTTTGACCCAATTCGGGCTCATGCTCTGCCTAAAATTTGAAAAGGCTACAGTTAGATATTCGATGAGCAAAATCTGATTGTTCACAGAGACAAGAAAATCTGTCAGTTAATTGATGAGAGAACTGGAATGTAACGCGGGCGCAGAGAACAAATCGCCGACTAACCTTATAACGCGGGCGTGGAAAAGAAAAACCAGACAAAAATCGGGTCACCGCGTTACAAGCCGAACCGGCCAAAATCGTGGCTTCGCCTCACAATTTTCCAGACGAATACGCGGTGATGCGCCCGCGTTTTAGAACACATGTTAAAACTATGAAAAACACAATATATCACTCCACCGGAAACTCAACTACAAAAGTTACCGACGGAAACTAAAGGGCAAGATGACCAGGGACAAAGTAAGACATCAGTTGTCTTGTGCTCTCGTGCAACCTTTTAGAAGGAACTACGGCATTCTGGTTTTGCTTGGGCGTTGATTTCAATGGGCGCCCAACCAACGTCACTGAAAGCACTATCACTTGCGCTGGCAAGTATTTTGGAGGAATTTCACGATATTTCCCCCTCTGAACTACCACAAGGTTTACCTCCTTTGCGTAATATCCAGCATCAAATCGATATGGTTCCAGGTGCGACTCTGCTTAATATTCCACACGACAGGATGAGTCCACAGGAGCACGAGGAATTGCACAGACAGGTAGAAGAATTGGTCGCCAAGGGACACGTGCGAGAGAGTTTGAGTCCGTGTGAAATACCAGCTTTACTCATTCCCAAAAAGGATGGATCGTGGCGAATGTATGTCGATAGTAGAGTAATAAACAAAATTAAAGTCATATACCGATTTCCAATTCCACGCCTCGATGACATGATTGACAAGATTGGTACATTCACGATATTTTCCAAGTTGGATTTAAAGAGTGGATATCATCAAATTCGAATCCGTCCTGGCAATGAAAAGAAAACAGCTTTTAAAACTAGTGAGGGTTCTTTGAATGGCTAGTAATGTCGTTTGGTCTATCTAATGCACTGAGCACATTAGTGCGCATCATGAACCAAGCACTACGCCGTACATCTGTAAGTTTCTTGTGGTTTATTTCGATGATATCTTGGTGTTCAGTTCGTCTCAGCAAGACCACATCGAGCATTTGTGACTCATATTGATGGTGCTGCGAAGAGAGACCTTCGTGGCGAGACAGAAGTGTGATTTTTCTACAGATTATGTATTGTTCTTGGGTTATGTCTTCTCAAGCAAATGACTAGCAATTGATGAGAATAAGGTGGAGGCAGTCCGATCGTGGCCTCAACCACTTACGGTGTCGGACATATGAAACTTTCACGGCTTAGCATCATTCTATAGACGCTTCTGTAACATCCCGACCGCCCCCGTCCGTGGGCCCCATGCCCGCTCACTCCGTCCGTGGGCCCACCCTCGTCCGACGGCCGGATTGTTATTTTTGGGAGGCTCTAAAGACTTGATATATTGTCTCTGCAATCACCACACGATCTTTCTGCGTGTTTTGCCCTCACTCGCACGATACCATGAGTCAATTCCCGGTAGGTCACCCATCCTTTGACTACTCCAGCTCAAACACGCTTAACTCTAAGGTTTTCTTTGGACAAGTAACTGAAAAGATAAGTGCACTTTGGTGACATAGATAGCCAAATCAATTCTCTTAAGCCTCTCCGCATATACCACAAACCGGGATGTTACAATTCACCCCCACTCATAGAGCGCAACGCCCTCGTTGCTCACCATGATCGTTATCCTTGATGGTGTGAGCCCTCACTGACTCCACACGCATCCTCGGATTCGGCTCTGATACCACTTGTAACGCCCTGACCGCCCCCGTCTGTGGGCTCTACGCCCGCTCACTTGGCCCGTGGGCCCAACCTCGTCCGACGGCCGGTTTGTTATTTTTGGGACGCTCTAAAGACTTGATTTACTCTCCCTGCAATCACAACACGATCTTTTCACGTGTTTTGCCCTCACTCGCACGATACCATGAGTCACTTTCCGGTAGGTTACCCATCCTTTGACTACTCCATCTCAAGCACGCTTAACTCTGGAGTTTTCTCTGGACAAGTGACCGAAAATAATATTGCACTTTGGTGACATAGGTAGCCAAATAAATTCTCTTAAGCTTCTCCGCATATACCACAAACCGGGATGTTACAGCTTGGTTCCCCACTTCAGCTCTATCATGGCACCGTTGACACACTGCATGAAAGAGGGCAAGCTATTTTGACTTGAGAAGCAGCAGAAGCGTTTGAAATCATTAAACGTAAACTAACTTATACATCTATCCTTATCCTCCCCGACTTTACGATCCCCTTTGAGCTCCATTGTGATGCATCAAATCTGGGAATTAGAGCAGTTTTGAGTCAGCAATCGCGACCTGTCGCATTTTACAGTGAAAAGCTTATTGGAGCAAGAGGTCGCTATAATACATACGATGTGGAATTTTATGCGATCGTTCAGGTTATCAAGCACTGAAACCTGTTCCACAAAGAGTTTGTCCTTTATACGGATCATGATGCATTGAAACACCTGGACAGTCAAGCAAAGGATTCTGCGTAACACGCCTCTTGGATTGCTTTCTTACAGCAATTCACGTTTGCAATCAAGCATAAGTCAGGAAATTTGAACTAAGTAGCAGATGCGCTGAGCCACATGCATTGTCTCGTCACTACAATGCACACCTCTGTTAAGGTTTTGCTTCCTTCTCTGAGATTTATGCGACTGACCCTTATTTTTATTTGGATGTTCAAGGCGGAAATCCATCAGAGTCACACTTCATGATGGTTTCCTTTTCAAAGGCGTCATATTATGCATTCCAGATTGCAGTCTAGGCTTACATATTATTCAGGAACTCCATTCAGAAAGGCATATAGGGCGTGACCGCACACTACACCTTGTGAGCACACTACACCTTCTTTGCATAAGGATGTTGAGTGGTTTGTGGAACGTTGTCGTCCTTGTCAACTCGCGAAGGGCCAGGCCTCAAACGCCGCCAGTCTATATCTGCCATTGTCGATGCCTACCCAACCTTGGACAGATGTGAGTATGGATTTCATATTGGGTTTTCCTCGGACTCATAAAGGCCATGATTCAATCTTTGTGGTGGTATATCGTTTCTCAAAAATGGCTCACTTCATACCATGTAAACGAACGACGGATGCTGTCATGGTCGTTCAGCTATTCTTCCGCGGAAAATATCTTCATCAAGGGTTGCCTACATCGATTGTCTCCGATCGTGACACACGATTTCTTAGCCATTTTTGGTGTTCGGTATGGAAACTGCTCAATACTAGTTTGGAAATTAGCACGGCGTATCATCCTCAAACGGATGGTCAGACAGAAGTGACTAACCGTGCGTTGGGTAACATGTTTCGAAGTGTGGTGGTGATCATATTATGATGTGGGATTCCAAGTTACCACAAGTGGAATTTGCACAAAATCATGCCAAAAATCCAAGTTTGGGTTACTCTCCGTTTCAGGTGGTTTATGGGTTGCTGCCGCGAGGACCTTTGGACCTTACTTCGGTTCCATATTTTTCTCGTATCTATGGTTCAGCCCGAGACTTTTTTGAAGCAATGCAGGAGGTACACCCTTCCGCCCTGAGTAATCTGCAGCATGCGGATGTGTCTGACAAAACTTCAGCTGAAAAACATAAGCATGAAGTGTTGTTTTCCCCTGGTGACTTGGTCTGTGTTTTTCTGTCCAAGGATCGTTTGCATGCGCATAAGTATAACAAAGTCAAATCGTGCAAGATTGGGCCGATAAAGGTTTTGGAATAGATCAATCCAAACGCATATCGGTTGGAGTTGCCTCCTGAGGTAAAAACTGCAAATGTCTTTAATGTCAAGTTTCTCAGTCCGTAAAAGGGTGAAAATACCATCCCAGATTCAGAGGCGAATCTCTTCTTACCTAGGTGGACTTGATGCAGCTCATCTTTCGATCAAGATACTGCCGTATCAGATCAGTTGGCTTAACCTTTTATTTGGTGTTATGTTTGGTTTTTGTTTTAAGTTTATCACTTTACGAGTATATTGTGTTTTCCATATTTAAGGTAACCTAAGTGTTGTTAAGCGTTACCTATCATTGAATTTATAAAACTTCAGAAATTCTTGTTCGAGTATTCTCAGAATCAACGAGCTAAGAGTTTTGGCTACACCACAATCACGAAAGAAAATTCAAAAACCTTCCATTTGTGCACCAACCTGTGATGAGTGTATGTACATATTTACCTTCTCACGGAGCCTTCTTCTCTTGTCCAAGAGTTCTCTCTCGTAGAATCAAACAAAGAAAGATCGATTAAAATCGTATAGAATATACAAACGATCCCGTAAGTAAAAATCTCTATATAACTTATTACCTTACCTTTTAGCTTCCCTAGTCAGCCTACGTTCCAAAATCAACCAGTGATGAAGTTATATATATAATATATATATATATATATATATATATATATATATGTGTGTGTGTCTGGTTGTGTGTTTGTTTTGTAATTGTACCTTTCTTGATCTGACAATACAAAGGCTTTTCTCAATCTGAGTGTCTATCTCTTGAAGTTCTGCCTCTGAACACGAACCAAGACCTTGCCTCATTAGCTTCCTTCACATATAGTGGCATTCAATGTAGATTTCAGGACTAAAAAAAAGTATGTTTATGTATAATGCTTAAAGAATCCGTAATAATAGTGTGATACAAACCGTTGATGAACTTCAAGGAGATCAAATTTCTTCACCATTATATCCATTTCCTTCTTCAGCTCCAGCATACCCAAAAAGAAAGAAACAAAGCCGAGTGTTTTACTATATTTATATCAATATTATTTAATTAAAGAAGAAACTAAAATCAAGAATATGTATACACATTTATAGAAAACGAACCTGCAAGTATGGTTCTACTTGGGGCTTCCCTACCGTGATGTTGTTACAGAAATCTGACCTAGTCAATATTACAGGCTGCGATCTAGAATGTCTGAACTACGGGGTAAAATATGAATACAAAATGAGAACGAAATGATTATTTATTGATATTAAGGCCGGAGCCAAGCAATGAACAGGATGGTACGAGGTGTGAGTCCGTCAAATGACGTGCTCACTAAACAGTGCTCGAGGTCGGAGCTTTATAGAAGTAGCTCGGCCTCTTGTAAGTTACAATCTGTCTAAAATGAAGAGTGAAGGGTCCTATTTATAGCGCCTGGGTGCTGACTCTTTCTTGGGCTGTTGACTCCTTAGCGGACCTGTCTTCTTGGGCCGAGATAACATTGTTGATTTAATTAGATTTTCAATGGGCTTATGAATGGGTGCCAAACCCATATCCAACAATTAGTCCCTCCCCCCCAGTTCATCGAGTCATGGTGCTGAGTTCGGCGAATTTCCTTGAGCATTTAAGTCAGGAAGAAATCTAATTAGGTCAGTCTCGTTTCGACATTCTCAATCACAATATTTGCCGGGTTTGTTTTTCTTTCCAGGGAAGCGAAAGGACGCGGATCCATTTTCATAAAGGAGAGGCATTTTCTCAGATTCAACTCTCTCGGTTCTCATTTTTTCTTGACAACTGTGTTTTAGGGTAAACGTTTTTGCTTCTCCGATTTATCGTCCTTACTCAATTAGCTCTTCTTTGCTCCGCGGTGGAGTTTCCTACGAGCTTCGGTTTCTTCCTATCCCGTCTTTCCTTTCCTTTTTGTTCATAATCTTTTTCGGGGATGAGTTGGAGAAACGCTTCGTTACCCGATTATATTCAGAGGGTTCTTGCTGCTGTTATAGATACCCCTTTGATTCAAAAGTCCATAGAAGATGATCATGACGTCCGACCGGTTATTAAAGCGGAAGGGGGGTCGTTGGTTCTTCCGAACCAGCCTGAAGGAGGAGAGACAGTCCATATTGAAGGCCAGGATGTTAGTACCACCGCACTCGGCAGTCAGGTTGACGAGGCTGGCAAAGGCGATGGTAGCGATGGCATTGACGGAACCGTTGTCAGAATGGGGTCATCGCCCGTTGGAGGTAACTATGCTGGTGCTGAAGAAGAGCTGCCGGTCGATACTCAAGGTGGTATTGACGATATGAGGGGGCTGTCTCTTGTCGATGAGGGTCTCGTAGACGTTGAAAGGGGACTGTCCTTCTCGGATGGGAACGGTGGTAGTGAACAACTGGCTCTTGATGATGCCGATCCTTCCGAGGAAGAGAACGACGCTTCTTGCTTTGAAGAGGGCGATGCTTGCCTGGGTAGGAAAAGATGTAGGTCGGAGACCGATGAGGTGTTTGCCGCAGAGCTGGCTCGCTTGGGGGATTACGTTGACCCGGTTGTTCAGACGGCTCTTGCCCGTGTCAGAAAGCGTCGGGCGACGGGACCGTTGATTGGGGACGGCCCGTTGGTGACTGATAGTTCGAAGGTGTCAGAGGGTTTGAAGGCTCTGGACGGTTCGTTCAACTTTCGCCACGCTGGACCTGATTTGATCATTCATGACAGAGCTTCTTGTATGAATTTCTTTCGTCAGTTGTCGCTGAAGCCTCGTCCTAGCATGATCCCTGTCGATCGGTTTTTTGATGCTGAGACTCAACAAGACATAAATATTCATTTTGCGATGGTAAGTGTTTCCTCCTGATCTTTCCTCTCCTTGATGACATGCGAGGGAGCTTATGCTATCGTGCTTTTCTTGGTTTTGTCAGGCTTTGACTAAATCCAATCATCTCAATGATTCTTACACTGCGGAGCTTGAGGCGTTTAAGGCCAGGGAAGAAGATCTTAAGAAGGAGGTTATGGGTTTGCGGCGGTCTTTGAATGGGCCCGAAGGTGTTCAGAAGAAGCTTGTTGAGGCTGAGATCGCAAATGTCGAGCTCAAGGCTCGGGTTCTTAAGCTTGAGAAGGAGAAAAGGGAGTCCAAGGATCGGAGTAGTAGTTTGGTCGGCTCTTTGAGGGCTGAAGTCGAATCTCTCAAGCTGGAGCGTGATCTGTTGCATTCTTCGTGTGATGAAGCTGCTCTTCTTGAGAGGCGAAGGATGTATGAAAAAGCTTCCGAACGCCTTTATAAAATCAGGGTTGAGAAGAGAGATGACGCTCTAGCGAGGAGTAAGATGTTGGAGATGCATCAAACTGTCGCCGTGATGGGTGATTTCCATCTTCTTGCGGAGGAGCGGTTCGAAGTTCCCTCCGCTCGTTTTGAGCTATTAAAAGAACATGACGCCCAGCTGCGAGCTGAGCTATCCGCGCTTCCGGTTCCAGAGCTTGAGAAGGGTAATTTTTTCATGACTCCTCTTGGCGATCCCGAGTACGAGGATGTTTATTCTGGAGCGCTAGTCGACTTTCCCTATAGGTCGAACACTGTGCTCATTACCCCGGAAGTGGCTGCTGGTTTGCGAGCTCTGGGAATTTCCAAATGATTTAGCTGTTTGCTTTTGTGCTTGTATATATTTGTTTTTTTTTAAATATATATGAACGCTCTTGGTCTCGCCGTTGTACTTCAGAACGTCATTTATAGCAAGGAGAAAATTTTCGAACTCGTCGTGCATTATTTTGACTCTTGGCTTTCTTCTGGCAGTCCGCGTAGTGTTTTCCCGTTTGGGCTTTATATTGATTAGGCGTAGTTTAATGGAGTTTTTCTGTTGCGCTCGTTCTGGCGAATCCGGGTGGGTCCGAATTTGTCGTCAGTTCGGCGCCCCCCCCCCCCCCCCCCCCCCCCCTTTTTTTTTTTTTTTGTTAACACCCTTGGGTGCTATTGTTTTTGTTTGAGAGAAATTTGGGTTGTTAGCGAGGGCAAGTTCAGTCTTTGACTTGTCCTCTTTCAGATTTCTTAAGTACAAATTGACTTCGCCTTACATACAAATGGTTTCTAGGTGCGGGCTTGGGCTCGGCTTACCCTGTCATTTGTTAGGTTTTAGGTGCGAGTACGTGCCCGTCTTATCCTGTGAAGTCTCGGAATTGGACTGCGCGAAGGAGGTTCGGCTTAATCAATCTATTCCGACGACTTGTGCGGGTCTGGCCCCGGCTTGGATGTTGTCAAAATTAACAACATGGCATGATGCCACTGCGTCTTGGGACGCGTTTCAATTATATCGATCATTTGGCCAGAATGTCGATGTTAGCAGTTCGGGCAACCCGAGCACGTTTCAAGTAGAGAACCCGTTCTTTTTTTTTTTTTTTTTTTTTTTAAACTGGGGTGACTGGGCCCTGTAAAGGCTGCCTACGTACTCCCTAATGAGAGATCAAGTCGAGCGTAGTTCTTTTCGTAGTTACAATATATTTTTTTTGTAGGAAATTCGTGCATTTATATATGTATGAAAGAACGATAGAGGATCTTATCTACGAGCTCAGATCCTGAGTTGCTGCTTTAACCGAAGTCGTTTCCTTGTCTGGCTGCGCTGGGTTTCGGGTACCGCTTTTGCCAACGAGGTTGGCTCTTGGTTCCGTCTGTTCTCCCTAGATAGTTTTGGTTCCTCGCGGAGTCGGGAATTTGATGCACCGGTGATAGGTCGAGACGACTACTTTCATTGCGTGGATCCACGGTCCCTAGTATCACGTCGTATGTCGCTGGTCGGTCTATGACGAGGAAAGTGGTGGTGCGAGTGATTTGTCCTGTGCGGGCTGGCAATAGAATCGTTCCGATCACCGTTGCCGTTTCGCTGTTGAAGCCAGTGAGTGTTCTCTTTGGCCTTTTTACCATGTGGTTTTCGAGCTTCATTTCCTGCAAAACTTCTTTGAAAATGAGGTTAACTGAACTTCCGGTGTCGATCAAGGCTTTAACGATTCTTTTTTTGCTTATTTGGAGTTTGATAATAAGTAGGTCACGATTTGGTTTGTTTACTCCTCCGTCGTTCCTGGTGGTGAACGAGATCTCGTCTCTCCCTTGGACCTCGCCAACATGACTCTTTTCCAGTTTCATGCTTTCCTTTTTATTTAAAACTCCCGAGTGTTTTTCTGAGTCGTCGCGACCAGCGGGTCCTTTCCATATCATATTGATGCGCCTCCTTGGTGAAGGCTTTCCTGTCTCGCTGCTGCCTTGAGATTGCTCGTGTGGTTCTACGTTGGTGTTGTCTTCTTTGGCCTGTTGTGCGCCTCCGGACCTTTTGTTCTTTCCTCTGATGAGTCGGACACACTCGTTGTCGTTCGTCGCTTGTTTTTCAGCTGGTATTACTTGTGTGTTTCGGTTTGTTATGTTTGTATCTCCCCTCTGGTACTCTCCAAGGAGGAGGTTCTGTAGGTGTCGACATTCGTCAGTGTCGTGTCCCGATCTTTGGTGGTATGTGCAGAAAGGTCGATCCTTGTCTCCCGTGCTCGGGCCTTTGTTCTTGGCGTGGTTCCTTGGGTTGCTTTGCGGGTCGTGGTCGCCGGTGAGATAAGCCGCCGTTTTCTTGCCTTCCTTTTTGGAGTTCATGTATTCCTGATTATACTGCTGTCGTGGTTCGACGTAGTCTTGCGTGTTGGGAATGTCCTGAAATCTACTGTACTATCTCTAGAAAGTATGACAAGTGTCGAGATCAGACATAAGTCATAAATACTGGGAGGTCATGATGACTTGCTAGAGCCCGCTCTTGATCTATAAGCTAAGTACTTATTACCAGTATTGTATGATCCCAAAGGGTCACACACCATAGCTAACGGGAAAGTTAACAAGGAATTAATACAGTAAGATGCAAGACATTTACTGTATTTGTACAGAGAATTGGGCCAGACAAAATACAGTCTTTTTGTCTGATTTGGGTCTTGGGCCCAAAAGCCTAATAAGCCATTAGTTTAATTACTTGGGCCCATATAAGGAAGAGGAGGCGCCAGTAAGCCTAAAGGTTCTGCGATTTTAGGTCTGGCCGTCCTCCTCTCTCTCTGTTGTTCCAGCTTGGTCTAGCAGCTTGATCCAGTAGCTTGTAAGCGTGTGGATACCTAGGAGGAGCCGGTAATCATCAGCTCTTGCAGATCTCGATATTCCCTTGATCAATCCGCTGCAATCATAAGGTAATGATCCTGATCTGTTTATGATTCAACTGCAAATCACCTAGATCCTAGTTGATTATGTTAGGTTGTAATCTGATAATTAAAACGATGAACCAACATAATCCTACAATGGTATCAGAGCCTAGGTCGTTAGGTTTTTGCTGTTTGGATCATATTTAGGTTGTTTTTAAATGTTTAGAATCGAATTTGTGTTAAGAAATTTGATTAGAAAACTTGAAAAACCTAATATGTAAATCGCATGAACCGATTGAAACCCATCGGTATGCGAAGTGGACGCCCGTATCGATCGACGAGGGAGCGTGATATCGATCGGTATCAATCGGATCGATTGCTTCTCGCTGTCCCGATGACCCGATCGCAACGAGCTGATGCACGCGAGTATCGATCGACGAGGAAGCGTCATATCGATCGATATGCTGGCGAGGCATACGTTCCGCGAGTAGCCAATCGGTTCAGCCGAGCTTCGCGGTTCATCCTTCCCTAACCCGCGACAATGAACCGATCAATCCGATTGTGTTTCATTGTTAGCTTAAGCTTAACCCGCAATTTAGGTCAAAATCAGCTAAAATTGATTGGTTAGACCATTCTATTTCTTCCTGATTTTGGACTTAACCGAACCGATCCAATTTAATTGGTGGTTCAAGCGGTTAACCAAATCGCGGTTTGCTGGAAATTATTTAATGCAATTGGTATTATTTAATTTCTGGTTAAACCGGATTTAAATTCAAAATTGAATTTTAACCTAAACCGAAGGCTGGTCTAAGTTTGATTTGGTTGGACCAAATAATTTAGAGCTGGTCTGGTTTAGTAAATAACCAGTTGGATTTAGTAGTTAATTTGGTCTTGGACCAGAATTAATGAACCGACTCGATTATGTCAAATTATTGGGCCAATTGGAATTCTGTGGTCTTGGGCCAAGAATTGGGCCTATAATTTGTGACCCAACCGAAAATTTTAATAAAATATTAAATTAGAAATTTCTATTTTTAGCATGTTTCTAGATTTAGAAAGTTTCTAAATTAAGTAAGTTTCCAAAAATAGTAATCTTCTAATTTTGGAAAGAAAACCTAAAATCCTCAAAACCAATATCAAGCTTGGATGTCTTGCCCAATCTTGTCAGCTACTTAACGCTTATTCAATTACAGATATGGCTTACAGTGTGAGGTGTCTGTTTTTGCGTAAGTAAAGTAGTATATAGTCACTAATTTCATTGGGAGTCCCAGACTTTAGTGATTATTTGGCTGTAAGAGATTGGTTTCCTTGACTGGGCCATCGGGAGTCCCGGGCCTTGAGACATCTGGTGAATTGGGCCTTGGGCCCAATCCACAACCGAGAGTTATATGGATATAACTAGCTGTGTGTATGCTTACCAAGTTAAGCTAATTCTGGGTGACGGCCAGTGGCCCACTTTGGTTTTAGTTGAACATGGATCTCGGAATCATTGCATTCATATGAGGTTAAACAAAGAAATTTTGAATGCAATGCGAGTTTTCTTATAAGTTTTTAAGATTACTCTTTTATGAACTAAATAACTAAAACTCTATTGTCTCATAATTTCAGCTATGTCAAGCACAACAACACAAAACACTTTCTCGATCCGGTCTGCCCTTGAGAAGGACAAACTGAACGGATCAAACTTCCTGAACTGGTCCAGGAACCTGAGACTTGTGCTCAGGCAGGAGAAGAAGGCTTATGTCCTTGAAAGAGTTCTCCCCCCTAGACCTGCGAATAATGCCACACAAGCTGTGAAGAATGCTTGGGATATGCATTCTTCAGATGCTAATGACGTGGTTTGCCTAATGTTGGCGACAATGGCTCCCGATCTGCAGATTCAGTGGGAAGGCCTGACTTGTCCCATGGAACTGATGGCAAACCTGAAAGCGTTGTTTCAGGAGAAGGCTCGTACAGAGAGATTCCAAACTGTAAAGAATCTCTTGGACTGTAAAATGGCTAAGGATGCAGCAGTGAGTCCACATGTTCTGAAAATGATGGGTTATCTCGATCATTTGACAAGACTCGACTGTCCTATAAGCCAAGAGCTTGCTTGTGATATCGTTCTGCAGTCTCTTACTCCTGCATATGACCAGTTCGTCTTGAACTATAATATGCATGGGTTGACAAAGACTTTGCCTGAGCTACATGGTATGCTCAAGACTGCGGAACCTAATCTGAAGAAGGCCAAGGACCCGTCTGTACTCATGGTGCAGAAGGGCAAGGGTTTCAAGAAATCTGCTGCAGACAAGGGAAAGGGCAAGGCTGTCCACAACGAAAAGGCCAAACCCAAGCCCGTGTCTAAAGCTGGGCCTTCTGATATCTGCCACTTTTGCAAAGAGGCAGGGCATTATCGCAGGGACTGTAAGAAATACCAGGAAAGTCTAAAGGAGAAGAAGAAGTCCTTCGCGACTACTTCTTCAGGTATTTTTGTTATTGAAGTAAATACTACTACTTCTGATAATACCACTTGGGTATTAGATACTGGATGTGGGGCTCATATTTGTACTAATGTGCAGGCGCTCAGCAACAGTAGAACGTTGAAGCAAGGGAAAGTAGAGTTGCGGGTTGGCAATGGAGTGAAGGTTCCAGCACTGGCCGTTGGCACTTACTTGTTATCTTTACCTTCTGGATTGATTTTAGAACTTGAGAATTGTTATTTTGTACCTGCTATAAGCAGAAATATCATTTCAGTTTCATTATTGGATTTACAAGGATTTGATTTTTCTATTAAGAATAAATTGTGTTCCTTTAATCTCAATGATATGTTCTATGGCTGTGCCCCTCTTATTAATGGGCTGTACATGCTGGATCAATCTACTCCAGTATATAACATTAATACAAAACGGTTCAAATCTAACGAAGAAAATGAAACGTTTCTCTGGCATTGTCGTTTGGGGCACATTAGTGAGAAACGCGTCAAGAGGCTCCATTCAAATGGACTCTTGGGCTCATTTGACTTTGAGTCTTGTGAGCAATGCGAATCTTGCCTAATGGGCAAAATGACACGGGCCCCTTTTAATAAACCTACAGAAAGGGCCAGTGAACTATTGGGCCTGATACATACTGACGTGTGTGGCCCAATGTCCACAAATGCTAGAGGAAACTATCAGTACTTCATTACATTCACTGATGATTTCAGTAGATATGGATATGTCTACTTGATGAAACATAAGTCGGAAACCTTTGAGAAGTTCAAAGAATTCCAGAATGAAGTACAGAACCAGCTTGGTAAGAGTATTAAGGCTCTTCGGTCGGACCGAGGAGGAGAATACTTGAGCCAGGAATTCCGTGATCATCTGAGTGAGTGTGGGATCATCCCCCAACTCACACCTCCTGGAACACCTCAGTGGAATGGTGTGTCTGAGAGAAGGAATCAGACATTGTTAGATATGGTCCGATCCATGATGAGTCACACAGACCTTCCTATATCCCTTTGGGGATATGCTTTGCTGACCGCAACGTTCACACTGAACAGAGTGCCATCAAAAGCAGTAGCAAAGACACCATATGAGTTATGGACTGGAAAAACTCCAGCAATGTCTTTTCTCAGAATTTGGGGTTGTGAAGCCTATGTCAAAAGATTAATCTCAGACAAGCTTACACCAAAATCTGACAAGTGCTACTTCATTGGTTATCCCAGGGATACCAAGGCTTATTACTTCTATCTGCGATCCGAGAACAAGATCTTTGTTGCTCGGGATTGTACTTTTCTTGAGAGGGAATTTCTCTCTAAGAAAGATAGTGGGAGTAAGGTACAACTTGATGAAATTCAAGAAGGACAGGAACCTGTTCAACCTAATGAGGAAGAACAGCAGGATGAATTACATGAAGTTGTAATAGAACATGATCCTGAAGTACCTGAAGTTCGAAGATCCGGAAGGATCCGTCACGAACCCGATAGATATCAGGGATTCCTCGTGACTAATTGCCATGATCTTTTGATCATTGACGGTGATGAACCCTCGAACTTTGCAGAAGCCATGATAGGCCCTGACTCCTCAAAGTGGCGTGAAGCCACTGAATCCGAGATGGACTCCATGTCTGTCAACCGAGTATTTTCACTGGTTGACTTACCCGCTGGTGCTAAAGCCATCGAGTGTAAATGGATCTTCAAGAAGAAGATTGACGTGGATGGAAATGTCCAGATTTACAAGGCCAGGTTGGTGGCAAAAGGTTTCAAGCAAATTCATGGTATAGACTATGATGAAACCTACTCACTAGTGGCCATGATGAAATCAATTCGGATTCTCCTAGCAACTGCCGCTTATTATGATTATGAGATTTGGCAGATGGATGTGAAAACCGCCTTCCTGAATGGAATCTTGGAGGAGGATGTGTATATGACACAGCCTGACGGTTACATTGATCCTAAGAATGCTGGGAAAGTATGCAAACTTCATAAATCCATTTATGGATTGAAGCAAGCATCCAGGAGTTGGAATCTTCGTTTTGATGAGGCAATAAAGAATTTTGACTTCATCAGAAACAAGGAAGAACAATGTGTGTATAAGAAAACTAGTGGGAGCAAAGTGGCGTTTCTTATCCTATATGTCGATGACATATTGCTTCTTGGAAATGATATTCCAATGCTGAAGTCTGTTAAAGACTGGCTGGGAAGTTGTTTTTCCATGAAGGACATGGGTGAAGCCGCGTATGTTCTTGGAATCCGAATCTTTAGAGACAGATCTAAAAGGCTGATTGGACTTTGTCAAGATTCTTATATAGACATAATCCTGCATCGATTCGGAATGGATAAATCCAAGAAGGGATTCACGCCAATGATACATGGTGCTACACTAAGCAAGACTCAGTGTCCTAAAACACCTGATGAGCATAAGCGCATGAGTAGGATACCTTATGCTTCGGCTATAGGATCTATCATGTATGCCATGATCTGTACTCGTCTTGATGTTGCTTATGCACTAAGCATGACGAGTAGGTACCAGTCTAATCCATGTGAGAATCACTGGATTGCCGTAAAGAATATCCTGAAGTATTTGAGGAATACTAAGGATAAGTTCTTGGTTTACGGAGGAAGTGAAGTGCTTGAAATCAGTGGATTCACGGATGCAAGTTTTCAGACAGATAAAGATGATTTCCGGTCACAGTCTGGTTACATCTTCTGTCTGAATGGCGGTGCAGTAAGTTGGAAGAGCTCCAAGCAGAGCACCGTGGCAGATTCCACAACTGAAGCTGAATACATCGCTGCTTCAGAAGCTGCGAAGGAAGGAGTTTGGATAAGGAACTTCATGATTGAACTCGGTGTATTCCCAAATGCCACTGAGCCTTTAACACTGTATTGTGACAACAATGGTGCAATTGCTCAAGCTAAGGAACCGAGACATCATCAGAAATCAAAACATATTATGAGAAGGTATCACCTGATTCGTGATATAGTGAATAGAGGTGAAGTGATGGTCAGCAGAGTTCCCACTGATGAGAACGTGGCTGACCCGTTGACAAAGCCACTCCCGAGACCTAAGCACGAGTTGCATACTGCTGCTGTAGGAATTAGAGATTTTCAAATGTAATCTATTTTTGAGTGGGAGTTGTGAGGGCTTTATTTAGTTATTTTGATTGGTTCATGTAAACATTTTTAAATGTTAATAAAATTTTTATTTCTGGATTATTTTTAACTGTGATATAAAATAATCGTTCCAAAATGATTCATGTCATAATATATGGGCCATCGAAGTACATGAGTAGACTTGATCATGAAACCCCATATTTAACGAAATGACATAAATCATAGTGTCCATAGTCGAAGGTTGTTGAAATTGGAACACCAACAACCACTTGAGACTAGAGTGTGTTGAGACTTATGACCAAGTTTCATGGGTCATGGATGCGCGGCATCAAAGTCAACACATAGGTATATGTTGGGAGCATATGACCGGACATGGCCCGCTAATGAGAACTCTACAAGATATTGATATCTGTGTCATAAAAGGTTCTCATTTACGACTATAGAGTATAGTCCTTAGACCTGAGTTCGCATGCATGTGGCTGCACATGGATTGATGCGCTTTGATCATTGTCTAACGCTGTTTCGTAACTGGGAGCTATAAGGACCTTGGTTGGGTGTATTATAAAGTGTGTAGTTCATAGTGATGGAACAAGATGGGATTTGTCCCTGCCGTTTAACGGAGGTAATATCTCTAGGCCAATCGGAGACTTGATAGCTGGTAAGAGAGTGGCCACTCCCAAACGGACTTGCCCAAGTCGTTTGAATTGTCAGTATCAAATCTGGTCCGATGAACATGGTCTGGCTATATAAGGATGACACGCATCTTGCCTTATGCCAGATCGAGATATTGAGACAAAAGGATTAGGGAATGTAGAATTCCAGTACAAGTGGGAGATTGTTGGGAATGTCCTGAAATCTACTGTACTATCTCTAGAAAGTATGATAAGTGTCGAGATCAGACATAAGTCATAAATACTGGGAGGTCATGATGACTTGCTAGAGCCCGCTCTTGATCTATAAGTTAAGTACTTATTACCAGTATTGTATGATCCCAAAGGGTCACACACCATAGCTAACGGGAAAGTTAACAAGGAATTAATACAGTAAGATGCAAGACATTTACTGTATTTGTACAGAGAATTGGGCCAGACAAAATACAGTCTTTTTGTCTGATTTGGGTCTTGGGCCCAAAAGCCTAATAAGCCATTAGTTTAATTACTTGGGCCCATATAAGGAAGAGGAGGCGCCAGTAAGCCTAAAGGTTCTGCGATTTTAGGTCTGGCCGTCCTCCTCTCTCTCTCTGTTGTTCCAGCTTGGTCTAGCAGCCTGATCCAGTAGCTTGTAAGCGTGTGGATACCTAGGAGGAGCCGGTAATCATCAGCTCTTGCAGATCTCGATATTCCCTTGATCAATCCGCTGCAATCATAAGGTAATGATCCTGATCTGTTTATGATTCAACTGCAAATCACCTAGATCCTAGTTGATTATGTTAGGTTGTAATTGTTAGGAAATAAACTCGAATTTCCTCGAAAACCAGAAATAAGGGACCGAAGAAAATGCACACAAATTTGTTAACGGAGTTCGGCCAATCGTGCCTACGTCTCCGGACCTGCTACAGATCTTTATATTAATCACCGGGAAATTACAACTCTCTCAACTCACACCCAAAACCCGAATACACTCAAGAAAATTATACTCAAATTTTCTTACAAAGAAAGATTTTTTCTCTCTTTCTCTCTTCTTTCTTTCTCTCTTGTTTTTCTTTGTTTTGGGATGATTATGAAACTCTCCTTGCCTTGGTATTTATAGAGAAGGAATGGGGGATTGGTGAGAGTTAGGTGAACTACCACAGCCACCATAGGAATAGTTGGGCAAAGCCTCCAAAGGAATAGTTGGGCAAAGCCACCATAGGAATAGTTGTGCCACCGTCCATATCTTTTCCACATGTTTTAATTACTTCATGTAACCAACAATCTCCCACTTGAAGACCGATTTCAATCTGTCTTCACACCTTGATCAATGTAGCAGGTCTTCCGTGCTTGTTACTCTAACAAGCCAACCGAGGTTACACATAACCTCAGCTTATCATACGGCACGACCTTTGTTAACATGTCTGCTGGATTCTTACTTCCTGGGATCTTCTCAAGCACCAACACTTCATCTTCTAAAGCCGATCTGATGAAATGATATCGCCGGTGTATGTGCTTCGTCCGAGCATGGTAAACTGGATTCTTTGCCAAGTCAATGGCACTCTTACTGTCACAATACAATACACCTTTTTCTTGGTCATGGCCTAGCTCTTCTAGAAATGACTGTAACCACATCATCTCCTTTGTTGCCTCTGTCACCGCAACATACTCCGCTTCACAGCTTGATAGAGCTACAATCTTCTGCAACTTTGAAACCCAACAAATTGCAGTACCACCAAAAGTGTAAACATACCCGGATGTACTCTTCGTACTGTCAATGTCACCTCCATTGTCAGAATCCACATATCCTTGCAATCCAATCTCTGACTTCTTGAAACATAACGATAAACTTGGATTTCCCTTCAGATACCTTAAAATCCACTTAACAGCTTCCCAATGTTCCTTTCCAGGATTGCTCATAAACCTGCTAACGACTCCCACTGCATGTGCAATGTCTGGCCTTGTACATACCATCGCGTACATCAGGCTGCCAATAGCAGAAGCATATGGAACTCTATCCATATATGCCATCTCGTCTTCAGTCACCGGAGACTGATCTTTGGATAACCGAAAATGACTTGCCAGGGGAGTACTAACTGGCTTCACGTCATCCATATTGAACCTCTTGAGGACTTTCTTCACATACTCCTCTTGTGATAACTTAAGACCCTCCTTGCTTCTACTAATTCTCATCCCAACAATTTGTTTTGCTTCTCCTAGGTCTTTCATCGCAAACTCTTCCGAGAGTTTCGCCTTCAAGTTATTGATCTCATCCAAATCTGCTCCCACTATCAGCATGTCATCAACATACAAGAGCAATATCAAGTAGGACTCTTCAAGCCTCTTGAAATAACAACAGTGGTCAGCTTCACACCTCAAGAAACCAGCCCCTTTTATAAAGCTGTCGAACCTTTTGTACCACTGTCTTGGAGCTTGTTTTAAACCATACAAACTCCTTTTGAGCTTGCACACCAGACTTTCTTTCCCTTTGACTTCAAAGCCTTCTGGTTGCTTCATGTAAATTTCTTCATCCAAATCACCGTGAAGAAATGATGTTTTCACATCCATCTGTTGAAGATGTAAATCTTCCTTTGCTACCAGCCCAAGAACAGTTCGGATTGTCACCAACTTCACTACAGGAGAAAATATCTCTGTGTAGTCTATGCCTTCTTTTTGTTGGAATCCCTTCACAACAAGCCTTGCTTTATAACGCTTGCTCCCATCATGTTCTTCTTTTATCCGGTAGACCCACTTGTTGTGTAATGCCTTTTTCTCCCTAGGCAATACTTCTAACTCCCACGTGTGATTGGACATCAACGAGTCCATCTCATCGTTCATTGCAAGCTCCCACTTAATCGATTCATCAACTTGCATTGCCTCTTCATAACATTCAGGCTCGCCTCTATCCGTGAGCAGAATATAGTTGAGTGATGGAGAAAATCTTATAGGTTTCTTGATGGTTCTAATTGACCGTCGCAACTCTGTGACTGGCGTACGTGGGATCACTACAGAATCTTCATTCTCATCTGCCTCACCATTCTCTTCTTGAGAATTTTGCTCTTCTGCTGTTGTTGTATCCTGCTGCAACTCTGGTGCTAGGATCTCTCCCAAATCAACAGCTCTAGACTCCATGTTTCCCGAGCCTTCTTTTAGCTTATCTTTGTACAACGCTTCTTCGTTGAACACAACATTCTTGCTGCGGATGATCTTTCGATTTTCGTCATCCCAAAACCGATAACCGAACTCTGTGTCACCATA
Source organism: Orychophragmus violaceus (assembly GCA_030180135.1). NCBI lineage: Eukaryota > Viridiplantae > Streptophyta > Magnoliopsida > Brassicales > Brassicaceae > Orychophragmus > Orychophragmus violaceus. Next base: position 37,458,004 of record CM058237.1, on the reverse strand, counting down.
ACCAATAAAGTAACACCTCTTCGATTTTGCATCAAGTTTACTTCTTGCAGCATCATCAATGTAAACATAAGCTAAGCAACCAAATATCTTAAGATAAGAAAGGTTTACTTTCTTTCCGCTCCACACTTCTTCAGGGATCTTGAATCCCAACGGCACAAACGGTCCTCTGTTTATTAAGAAGGCCGCGGTATTGATTGCATCCGCCCAAAACGTCTTAGGCAATCCGCAGTGCAGTCTCATGCTCCTTGCACGCTCATTCAAGGTTCTGTTCATCCTTTCAGCTACTCCATTTTGTTGAGGCGTTCCAGGAATAGTCTTCACCATCTTGATCCCACCATCAGCGCAATATCTTTTAAACTCCTCGCTGATGTACTCTCCGCCATTATCAGACCTTAGGCACTTCAATTTGAGATTCGTCTCGATCTCAACCATGGCTTTCCATCTTTTGAAAACCAAAAACACTTCATGCTTGTTCTTCATGAAGTAAACCCACACTTTCCTTGTGGAGTCATCAATAAAGGTCACATAGTAATATGAACCTCCCAGCGATGCAACAGGAGCGGGTCCCCACACATCAGTGTGCACCAACTCCAACTTCTCAGGTTTGGGCTCTCTTCCATCTTTTGAGAAACTAACCCGTTTCTGCTTTCCAAGGATACAACTTTCACACATCTGATGATCCACCGTCTTCAGATCTGGAAGCACGCCATTTGCCGCCAAAAGTTTCAATCCTTTCTCACTCATGTGCCCCAACCTACAATGCCACAACTTAGTCTGTTTGGCATTCTCGACAACCGCAACAGTATCTTCATGACTCATCGTCATATAAAGAGTGCCTCTTTTATGACCTCTAGCAAATACCATGGAACCTTTCTTCACACTCCAAGCTCCACCACCAAAATTGACATCGTGCCCCGCATCATCAAGTTGACCTACTGAGATAAGATTTCTCATCAACTTTGGCACATGCCTCACCTTTGCGATCTTCCATACACGACTATCTGACATCTTCAAGTTGATATCTCCAATACCAACTATGTCCAAAGGTAAACCATCAGCTAGATATACCTTCCCATAATTTCCAGCAACATAGTTCTCCTTTATGTTGTGGTGTGGTGTCGTGTGAAATGATGCTCCCGAGTCCAGAACCCACGACTCGATCGGGCTATCAACATAGGAGATCGACGCTTCATTGGTGTGTACAGCCGCATCATGAGCTTGACCTTCTCTTGGAGAATCAGCAGATACTACCAATGCATCACCAATTTCATGTGTGACTGCATTGGCTTTGGCTCCCTTGTTGCCTTCCTTCTTTGAAATTGCCCAGCAATTCTTTCTTATGTGGCCCGTCTTTCCACAGTTCCAACATTCAGCAGGCTGCTTGAATTTGGACTGACTTCTTCCATTTCTTGACTTCGCTCTGCCATTGTTCCGGTTATTTCTGTCTTGGCTCCTGCCTCTGTTTTTCACGTTGAAAGCAGAGCTCGTTGAAGCTTCACCAGAGTCGATCCTACGAACTTCTTCAGAAAGGATACGATCTCGAACATCATTAAACTTAAGTTTAAGATTTCCCACAGAATTACTAACCGCTGCCCTCATTGGCTCCCAACTATTTGGCAGAGATGCCAACAAAATCAGTGCCCGCACTTCATCTTCAAACTCGATTTCAACGGACGATAACTGGTTGACAATCGTGTTGAATTCATTCACGTGTGCTGCAACGTGGCCACCTTCTTCCATCTTTAAATGAAAAAGTTTCTTCATGAGAAATACCTTGTTATTTGCTGAAGGTTTCTCATACATATCCGAGAGAACTTTCATGAGCCCTTCTGTGGTCTTCTCCTTCGCAACATTGTGAGCAACGTTCTTCGACAGTGTTAACCTGATAACACCAAGAACTTGTCTGTCAAGGAGCTCCCACTCAGCCTGATCCATCTTCTCAGGCTTCTTGCTCAGTGGTTTATGAAGCTTTCTTCCGTACAGATAATCTTCAATTTGCATTCTCCAGAATGCATAATCTGTACCGTCAAATTTCCCGATACCGTGCGCCGAACCATCTTCGCCTCCCATCGTTTCTGATTACTTTTGCGGACCACCGTGTATTAAACACCTCCGTCGACAAAACCGATGTCGCCGACAAAATTTTACTATTCACGAATACACTATTCACGTGAATAGTAACCCCGCAAAAAACTTGACCGAGATTACCGCAACCCCGTGCTCTGATACCAGTTGTTAGGAAATAAACTCGAATTTCCTCGAAAACCAGAAATAAGGGACCGAAGAAAATGCACACAAATTTGTTAACGGAGTTCAGCCAATCGTGCCTACGTCTCCGGACCTGCTACAGATCTTTATATTAATCACCGGGAAATTACAACTCTCTCAACTCACACCCAAAACCCGAATACACTCAAGAAAATTATACTCAAATTTTCTTACAAAGAAAGATTTTTTCTCTCTTTCTCTCTTCTTTCTTTCTCTCTTGTTTTTCTTTGTTTTGGGATGATTATGAAACTCTCCTTGCCTTGGTATTTATAGAGAAGGAATGGGGGATTGGTGAGAGTTAGGTGAACTACCACAGCCACCATAGGAATAGTTGGGCAAAGCCTCCAAAGGAATAGTTGGGCAAAGCCAACATAGGAATAGTTGTGCCACCGTCCATATCTTTTCCACATGTTTTAATTACTTCATGTAACCAACAGTAATCTGATAATTAAAACGATGAACCAACATAATCCTACATTGCGTTGGTTCCTTCTCCTTTGTCGGTTTTGCTGATCCGAACTTTTTGGCTAGCAGTTATTTTTCTTCCTCTATTTCGATGAACATGGCGGCTTGATGTAGGGCATCTTCGAGGCTTTGTCGTTTATTGAGGGCCAGCTCGCTGCGGAATGGCGATTCGTACCAGAGTCCGCTGCGCAACGCGGGTATTCCTTCGTTGTCGGTGACTGATATTTTCGACACGACGGATTTGAACCTGTAAATGTACGACCTTAGGGATTCATGTTTCGCCTGGTTGATTGACCAGAGATCGGCACTGGAGGCTCCTTCTTGAATGAACATTGAGTAGTGCTTGAGGAAGGTGGTCGTTAGTTGTTGGTAGCTATCGATTGATTGTGCTTCTAGTCGTGAAAACCAGTTGAGGGCGGCGCCACTGAGATTTTTGATGAAAAGTTGACAGAAACCGGCATCGCGCTCCTCAGGAAGGAATTGAGTTCGTCCCATCGCGATGCTGAAAGCGGCCAGGTATTCTCGCTGATCTGAACTACCATCGTAGGTGGGTAACTTGATTTTTTCTTGATGTCGGATTGGCGTTCCTGTTATTTTTCTTGTGAATGGCGTGTTCTGTGTTTCTTTTAGGACTCTGTCGATCTCGGGGGCTGAAATGGTGGCTTTGTGTACTCTCGACGTCATGCTATCCAGCTGCGCTTTCAGGATCTCGATCTCGCTTCCCGGATTTTCTTCGTGGGCTTCGGGCTCGCGTGCAGATGTTAATCGGGGTATGGTTGGTCGCTCGCCCGGCCCGATGGTTGTGTTCGGGAAGGTGTCTGCGGATGCTCCCTTGTTTTGGGGTGTTAGTTCGGTTGTTTGGAGGCTATCCATTTGCTCGTGGCATGTGTTATGGGCGCGCGTGAGACGTTCGAAGCGATCGTCGTTGCATCGTGTCAGCTCGTCGATCTGTACCATTAGGGTTCTTACGAGAGAAATGGTGTCTTGCTGGCTTTGAGCTGGGGCCCGTGCAGTTATGGTCGTTGTTGGCTCGGCACCTCCGTGCGTGTTCGCGGTTCCGGTTTGGTTGACTGGGCTGTTGACCGTTGACATTTTTGCGCGAGCCAGTACGGTGCTGGGCCTGCCATTTTTCGGGAGTCCCGGGGTGATGAAAGGGTTTGACGAGCTAGCTGGTGGGTGTGGCATGCCCGTTTCCTTTTCCGAGTTTGAGTGGTCTGGGTTTTGTGGATGTTCTGTTGCTTTTCCTGAGCTGTCGCTGGCTGAGAGAGGTCCTGTCATCTCGACTTCGTCTTAGATCGTAAAGAAGTTTCTCGTCCCCACAGTCAGCGCCAATTGTTGTTACAGAAATCCGATCTAGTCAATATTACGGGTTGCGATCTGGAATGTCTGAACTACGGGTGAAATATGAATAAAAAATGAGGACGAAATGATTCTTTATTGATCTTAAGGCCGGAGCCGAGCAATGAACAGGATGGTACGAGGTGTGAGTCCATGAAATGACGTGCTCACTAAACAGTGCTCGAGGTCGGAGCTTTATAGAAGTAGCTCGGCCTCTCGTAAGTTACAATCTGTCTAAAATGAAGAGTGAAGGGTCCTATTTATAGCGCCTGGGTGCTAACTCTTTCTTGGGATGTTGACTCCTTAGCGGGCCTGTCTTCTTGGGCCGAGATGACATAATTGATTTAATTAGATTTCCAATGGGTTTATGAATGGGTGCCAAACTCATATCCAACACGTGAGTCATTACTAAACTTGTGATACCTTTCTATCGTCTTCTCTAAAATATTATTTACAAGACATGCTTCCTTATTAGTGGTTATGATGCGTCCTTTACCATTGATGATCATGATATTCATGAACTCAAATATTATGTACTGACCTGGCATGTCAAATGAATAGCAGAATAGCTAAATAAATGAAAATATGAATCATGGAATAACGAAATAAATAGAATGAGAAAACTTAAAAATATTTTTTTAAACATATAAATAGTTAAAACACAAAAACTAGTATATAAATTTATACAGACTCTATATAGAATGATGCATTCTTGAGTACAATCACTAGCTTATATTTTGAAAATTTATGTCTGTTTAAAAAAAAAAATAAACTATGCCAGATATAAAAAAAAAGTATGTGTTTTGTGTAAGATCTCAACTCGGTCTATCCCAAGATAGAAAGAGTTTTAGGGTTTGTAATTAGGGATTCTAAAAGAAGAATTAAAGAACGCGGTGAAATTTAGGAAATTAGGGTTTTAAAGTCGGCGTTTCCGAGATGGAAGCCGGTAAAATAGAGTTCTAAAGTCGCCAGAGAGAAATTAGGTTAAGAGTTTGCTCGAAAGTCTCTAAAGCACAAAATAATAAGAAAAGCGTAAAATATTATTGATCAATGAGGTCCCTTTTATAAGGTTACAAGTCGGTTTACGAATAAGGAAAATAGAAAATAAATATTAAGATTTCCTAATATCCGACTTTACCGAGATATGGAATATTTCGATATCATCGATGTGGTCAAGCGCCGCCTTAACCTTCTTGGTTTTACACCTTTCAAAACCCTAATGTAAGCCGGTTGCCCTAAGTCCGGTTTAACCTAAGTTTTACCGTCTTGGGCCCTTTTACCGACTTTCCATTCTGGGCCGACCTATAATCATGAATAGGCCTCTTCAGGAAAGTGCTAAATTTGACTCCAACAATAAGCCCCCCCCCAGTGTGGCGACTTTTCAAGTCGTCATTACGAGGAGTTAACCTATGGTTTAAGAAATGATTTATTGTAGGCCCGTTTTTGTCGTTCGGCGAGCTCTTCTTCCGTTCAGGCCCATATTCTTATTGGGTTGATCCGGCTTAATGCTGACCGGTGGCGAATCTTTCAATTGATTCCGAACCGATGATGATTCACTGAAACCGGAATTGTTTCTTGGTTCAATTGCCGGGTAGACACGAAACACGAAGCGTCGTCTAGGTAATGATGCGCTTCGATAACTGCGCCGTCATTTTCACTATAAGTAGTCTTTCCCTACTTCTTACTTCTTCACTTCGCTTGAGTGAAGAAATTCTGAAAGGTAACTTCTCTCTCTCTCTCGTTATTTATTTTCCGGTCATCCTTCCGCCGCTGCTCCATCTTAGGTTTTATAGATATTTAGATCAAATCTTCATTTTTCTCTCGCGTTCTTCGCTTGTTCTTCGACTAGCAATGTCTTTGATCCGTTGTTCATCAAGCAAAGATAAGGAAGTTGTTTCTGTTTCATCTGCGGAGGATTCTTCAAGTCGTCAATCTGCCTCGAGTGCTTCTTCCAGCTTGAGGGACCGTTCTGCTCGTTTCGAAATCGAAGATCTCCAATGTCGTGGTGAGACATCTCGTCAGACCGGTGCTACCGAGAATTCTGGCCGAGAAGAGTTAATCATACCTCAGTTGCGAGATTCTGATGAAGGTGAAGACGATATTGACGCGAACCAAGTCGGTTCTGAGGAGAACGTTCCTCCTTCATTGCCGGTCGTTTCTTATGAAGATTTTAATAATATTTCAAGTACCAAGTCGACTGCATCTTCGGTGAGATCCATGCTTCAAGACTGCGGAGCAGATCCGAGGATTAAAGTAATTATTCCCTTTCCTCTTGACCGTCCTTGGAGTCCTCCTCCGGGATATATGACTCTTTACGAGTCATACTTCATCAATACCGATACTGGGGGTAGCCGTTGTTGGTTTCCTCTGCCCGACCTGCTGATTTCGTATTGTCATCGTCGCGAAATCGCCATCTCCCAACTTTCAGCCGTTGCAGTTCGCCATATGGTTGGCCTTCTAGTGTTGGGAGCCGAAGCCGGTATTACGATAACCGCGCAAATTTTTGAGGAAATGACGTCGGTCAATCGCATGAAAGCCACTAATCCAGGTTGTTTCGCGGTTCGGTTCAAGAGTGGAAACCGTGTTTTGACAGACGCGCCCAATAAGATAAATAATTGGCAGCGGTCCTATTTCTATGCTGAAATGTCCTCGTTGGTCATTCCTGATGAACACAAGGAACTTGTCAGGACGTCTTGGAATACAGATTATGGTAGATGTCGTTCCAAATTTGCTATCTTCCGATCGTGATAATTTACTTAATTCTTTTTCGTCTTTGCAGTGAAACATCCTTTCCTGAAGCCGTACCCCGACAACTACTTTCCAATTCTCGAGCAGATCCAAGCTCTCGGCTTACGCAAGTGGTCGGATCTTACTCGCGATCGTATCAAAAAATTCCTTCCGAAGATCTCCGAAGGTTCGTATATGGTTATTACGACATCCTTTTCTTTGTTTCATTATGATCCTTTGCACGTTAATGCAACCAAGTGGGATACCAGGACGAAAGTTACCGCTGAAGAACTCGTCAAGCCAAAAAGGATGGGTAACGTCAAGAGAATCGACTCCGTGGACTATTCCAAGGAGATTTCTTCCAAACCATCATCTTCCTCTAAGTCGTCAAAAGATAAGGACAAACTTCTTTCTTCTCAAGGCGGCAAGCATTCCGCTGCTGGTGTGAAGTCGACTGCACCAGTGGCAGATTGTTCTAATCTCCCGCCCAAGGTCCCAACGAAGAAAAGGCCTGCAGAGGACAAGCCGGCCCAGGAGAGGTCGGCAAAGAAAACATCTCAGACGAACAAGCCGGCTGAGGATGCTTCTGCTGTGGCGGCGGCTTCTGGTGAGCCCGTTAAGCAAAAAGATCCGTGGAAGCGTTTCTACAAGTTTAAGGGAACCGTCTCCGACTCGTCTGGCGGCTCAAAACCCTTTGAATCCAACAAGGAGCTCGTCCTGGCGCGACCGAGGCGCGAAGTGAAGGAAGGGGAAGTCCGCCCTTCTATTCATAATTTCGCTTATCAGTACGAGAGCGAGGTCCCTTTCATTAATAATCCTCGGGCCTGCTTCGACATGCTGACGTGTGTGAGAGGGAATGAATCTGACTGGCCGGTCTTGGAGGAGCTGCCTCAGTCGGATGCCATCGTTCGGTTGAAGCATGCTGATGCTACAGTAAGTTCCATGCTCTTTTCTTTGTATTGATTTTCGCATTGCTTGCTAAGATGACATTCTTTTTTGTTATTTTCAGATGATCGCGGCCTCTAACCGTGTGGCCTTGGAGAGTTCCTGGGCCCAAAAGAAGATGGCTGATGCGGTCACAAAGCGGGACGATCTTCTCAAGAAGATCAAAGAGGAGAAGAAGACGCTGCAGGAGAATAACCTTGTTCTCGAAGGTAAGCTTAAGCAGGCCGAGGAGAAATCGAAAGCCGACTTTCTTAAGTTCAAGTCGGAGAAACAGAAGCTGCAGAAATCCTGCCTTGACTTGGTTTGTAAAGAGAGGGAGAGGGTAGAAGCCGCCGTCCGGACAAAAGCGCAGACCCATTTCGATCTCATCCAGCGCTTTATTAAAGATCAAGAAGATGCTGTCGCCATTCAAGTCAAACAGGCTCAGATTTCTGGTCTCAAGAAATGCCTGATAAAACTTAGTGAACAAGGTGTGCTGATTCCTCAGGCCGTCTTGAATCAGGTCGCTGCAGACGAGGTTGCAGTTGACGCGGAATTGGACGACATGAATGTCGTGACTAAGGTGGAGCTCACGTTTGTCCTTTCTCCAGTAAACCACCCTCTTCTCAACCGTTCTCACGACTCGCCTCCTCATGTTCCATCGAACGTCGATCAGTTTGGGACAAATCATGGGATAATTCCGGAGGCGGTTCCAGCTGGTCTCATCGAGTCCGTCCGTTCAGAGGTTGCATCTTTGGAAGGTGCTTCTAACGTGAAGGATCAGATCATTGAGGAGAGCAGACCTGGAGAGGTTGATGAAGCTGGGGGGTCGCTGGCCGGCTGAGTCTCTCTTATTTTATTTGTACTTTTGTTTAAGTTTATTTCGGCGTTGTAAACCTACTCTTTGTTTAATCAATTTATCTTTAAGTTTTATTTCAAGCCTCTGATAGTGATTTGAATCAATCTATCCTTTAAAGCTTTCTTGTCAAAACTTAATCGGATTAAATTGTACCAAGCGTAGATTTTCATCGTGTGACCAAGTCTTGCTATTGCATTTAAGCTTATAGCGACTTTTATCATGAGATCTTGCCGCCATGTGTAGCGACTTGGGAATTTAACTGAGTCGTACTATTCTTGTTTTAAACTTGTCTTTTGATAGTTTAATCAGATAGCGGCTTCAGTTAATGTTGGGTCATGCTAATCTTGTATTTGAGCTGTGTCTTTGGTGAGTCTAGCCGGTTTCGTGACTCGGAATACGTGTTCGTGACCGTGTCGAAACTTTTTCGTGTCTAAACTCGTTGTCAAAGCTCAATCGATTTAGTGACTTGCCGTAAGGCGGGTTGCGAGACTTATAGATGCTCGGCTTTATTTTAAGGATAGGAGAATGTGCGAGTCTTTTGTGCTCGACTTATTTGTTATCTTCTACCACGAAAAATTTTGCGGGACGGATCCCGGCTTTCCCTTACCGCGATGTGCACCTCGCGTGTAAGGAAGACCATGCCCCTGGCCAGGAGGCATGATGCTAATGGTGCGAGTCGTTGCTCGTCTTTCCGCGAGTCATTGCTCGTCTTTTGCGAGTTAGAACTCGTCCTTCTGCGAGTCACTGCTCGTCTTTTGCGGGTTAGAACTCGGCTTTTGCGAGTTAGAACTCGGCTTTTGCGAGTTAGAACTCGGCTTTTGCGAGTTAGAACTCGGCTTTTGCGAGTTAGAACTCGGCTTTGTTAGCATCATTAAATATATATTAATGAAAGGATTTACCTGTTTTGGCTTTGCATAGCTTTCAAGACGGTAACCTGTTTGAAAAATGAGGATTTTATTAGATTTGTGACTTTGCCGGTAAAGGCTGCCTACGTATCTCCCGAGGGAGAATCAAGTCACTCGTAGTTCAATACATTTTTTTTTTTTTTTTTTTTTGGCGATGAAGGAAATCAGCCTTGTCGTCTTAGTGGTATTCCTTCAGGCTTGCCGAGTTCCAGGAACGAGGTAATGCCTTGCCTTTCATTGACTCAAGCTCGTAGACTCCCGGTTTGACGACTTTTGTGACTTTGTAGGGTCCTTCCCATTTCGCCCCGAGTTTCCCTGCTTTCCACTCCTTGGTGTTTTCGTAAACTTTGCGGAGGACGAAGTCACTGACTTGAAAATGGCGTTCTTTGACTTTCTGGTTGTAGTACCGAGCTGCAAGCTGTTGGTAGTTTTGAATCCTGAGTAGGGCTCGATCCCGCTCTTCCTCTAAGGTGTCGAGAGCTTGGATTAGCATCTTTTCATTGATTTCAGTATGGTGCGGCATGAGAGAGCGGCGTAGAGTGTAAATGTTAGCTTCTGCCGGTACCATTGCTTCTACGCCAAAGGCTAAGGAGAAAGGGGTGGCTCCTGTTGCGCTGCGAGGCGTCGTTCTATGCGACCAGAGGACGCCGTCTAACTCGTCTGCCCAAACTCCTTTTTTGCTTTCAAGGCGCTTTTTGATGCCGGCAATGATGGTTTTATTTGTAGCTTCGGCTTGGCCATTCCCCTGAGGATACCTCGGTGTCGACTTGCTAAGGCGTATATCCCCCTTCTTGCAAAATCCTTCGAATACTTTCGAGATAAATTGTGACCCGTTATCTGTGACGATCTCATAAGGTAGCCCGAAACGACATATTATGTATTTCCAGACGAAATTTTGAACCTGGACATCGTGGATTGCGACGTAAGCCTTGGCCTCTACCCACTTTGAGAAGTAGTCGGTCATAATGAGCAGAAACGTCTTTGATTGGATAATGGTAACGGTCCAACGATGTCCATTGCCCATCTCATGAACGGGTAAGCTGCGGTTGACGTCGTGAGTAGTTTAGTAGGTCGATGTATGAATGGCGCATGTCGCTGACACTTTTCACACTTGTTAGAATAGGTCTCGCAATCGGTTATCATAGTCGGCCAATAGTGACCGTTCAACTTGATTTTGAGAGCGAGAGACCTGCCTCCGGAGTGGTTTCCGCATGCTCCAGAGTGCGTTTCTTCGAGAACCCGACTTACTTCATCTCCGTTTATGCATCTGAGGAGGATCTTGTTAGCAGAATACTTGTAGAGGATACCTTCATGTATAGTGTATCGCGCGCTTTTGACTTTGAGTCGTCGTGCTTCCCATTTGTCTTCTGGGAGCTTTCCTTCTGTCAGGTATGCTCTTATCGGAAGTCGCCAGTCTTTATTGTCGCCGGTTAGGACAGCGATGAGGTCTATGCCCTTTGCTTGAATATTGTAGCACATGTCGTCCTCACCATTCAGGATTATTTCTTTAGGTTCTTCTTGATTGCTCTCAGGGGGCGGGATGCTTGGTTCATGGATCGTTTCTACCGGGATCCGTCGACAGAGATTGGGATTAGATGCCAGCGATGCGAGTGCATCTGCCGGGGCATTCTCCTTTCTTGGTATCTGGACAATGTCGAAGAATTCGAAGGAACTGGTGAGTTCCAACGCCGTCTTTCGGTAAGCCTCCATTCGTTCATTTTTAGCTTCGTACTCGCCGTTGATCTGGTTGGCTACAAGCATGGAATCACAATGGGCCAAGAGATGTCGTACTCCGATTTCCCTGGCTAGTCTGAGACCGGCTAACAAAGCTTCGTACTCGGCTGTGTTGTTAGAAGCCGTGAAACCTAGTTTGAATGACTGCTCTAGTATCTCGCCGGTTGGTGATATGAGACGTATCCCTATCCCGGCTCCTTTTTTAGATGAAGCCCCGTCAACGAACAGTTTCCAATTTTTGTCTTCTATCTCGGTACCGACATCCAATTCAGGCGATAATTCGACAAGGAAATCAGCTATCACCTGTGACTTGGCGGTTGTCCTGTTTCTGTACTCGATGTCGTACTCACTTAACTCTATTGCCCATTTGGCTAGACGGCCGGACTGCCCTGGGCTATGAAGTATCGTTCGGAGAGGTTGACTGCTTAACACGGCAATCGGATGTGACTGAAAATATGGTCGCAGCTTCCGTGCCAAGATGACGACTGCGAAAGCTAGTTTTTCCATTGCAGGATACCTGGTTTCGGCTCCGTTCATCGTTTTGCTGACGTAGAAGATCGGCTTCTGTTCTCCTCGATCCTCCCGAACTAGTACGCCACTTACTGCTGTCGTTGAAACGGCGATGTAAAGCAACAATGTCTCACCATTCTCGGGTTTAGACAGTATCGGCGGGTTCGACAAGTAGTCCTTGAGTTGGATGAATGCTTCTTGACACTTTTCGTCCCACACGAATCTTTTGTTCCCTCGTAGGAGCTCGTAAAAAGGCAGACATTTATCCGTTGACCGGGATATAAACCTGTTCAAGGCGGCTATGCGGCCAGTGAGGCGTTGTACCTCTCGAGTGTTCTTGGGAGATGGCAAGTCGATTATGGCTGTGATCTGCTTTGGATTAGCTTATATTCCTCTCTGAGTTACCACGTATCCTAGGAACTCTCCCGATGCCACTCCGAATGTACACTTAGTTGGATTAAGCTTCATGCCGTATCGGTTAAGGATGTTGAAACATTCCTTTAAATGGCCGACATGCTGAGAGGCAATCAGAGACTTGACTAGCATGTCGTCGATATAAACCTCCATTGTTGCGCCGAGTTGTCCTGCAAACATCCGGTTTACTAGCCGCTGGTAGGTGGCGCCGGCATTTTTGAGGCCGAAAGGCATGACTTTGTAGCAATATGTGCCGCGTTCAGTGATGAAGGCCGTCTTTTCTCTGTCGTCTGGGTTCATGAGGATTTGATTATACCCTGAGAACGCATCCATGAATGATAGCAATTCGTTCCCGGCCGTCGCCTCAACAAGTCGGTCGATATGCGGCAGCGGGAAACTATCCTTGGGGCAAGCTTTGTTGAGATCCGTGAAGTCGACACATACTCTCCACTTCCCATTTTTCTTCTTTATGACCACTGGATTGGCCAACCAGTCAGGATATTTGACTTCTTGGATTGAACCGGCTTCAAGTAGCTTCTCTACTTCATCGTTGACAGCTTTAGCTCTTTCAGGGCCGAGTTTTCGCCTCTTTTGCTTGACTGGCTTGTAAGTCGGATCGACATTCAGCTCGTGAGTTGTAATAGTTGGATTGATACCCTTCATGTCCTTCATTGTCCACGCAAACGTTGTAACGTTTTGCTGTAGGAAGGCGATCAGTTCCACTTTGATGTCGTCTGGCAATTCTGCGCCAATGCCTACACACTTGCTTGCATCTGATTCGTCAATGATGACTTGCTGGATCAGCTCTTTCTCCGGTCCTTTTCTTCCGTGTTCTGTGTTGATCATGCAGGAAGGCACCCTGATCTTATGTTCTCTCGCGAAACACGACCGGCTTGCGCTCTGGCATCCTTTGACTGTCTGGATTCCTTTAGGTGTCGGGAATTTCAGACATTGATGGTATGTCGAGGATACCGCCTTCATGCTATATAGCCATGGAGTTCCAAGGATTACATTATAGATGGTTGGCTTGTCAATGACGTGAAACCTCACCAATCTGTTAACTCCTCCTGCGAAGACAGGCAACTTGATCGTTCCAATTGTGTATGTCGTCTCACTTGTGAACCCGGTGAGCGGCTTGGCCTTCTGCTTGATATCCTCCTCCTTAATGTCCATCTTCTTGAGTGTATCTAGGAAAATTAAATCTATCGAGCTCCCGGTGTCCACCAGTATTCGAGATACTTGGAAACTTCCAATCAGAAGCTCAACCACCAGCGGGTCGTTATGAGGGTAGTGAGTTCCATAGAGATCCTGGTCGGTGAAGATGACGGGCGGATCATCTGATAGGATTGGTTGAGGCGCCTTTTGCGCGGCCAATGCTAGGCGTTCATAGACCTTGATTGACCGGACCGAATCATTTACGGAGATTAGACCTCCCATGATCATATTGATTCTTCGGATGGTCTTGGGGGTTTCTTCTTCGTCCTCCTCCTCTTCTTCTTCACGGTTACGTTTCAAAGCTATGCTTTTGATACGCCGTGGCGGTTTATCTTGCTTGGGAGCCTGCTCGTCGGCTTTGTCTTCCTTCTTCTGTCCCGATTCTTCCTTCTTCAACCTTTCGATGGCCGCCTTGATCTCTTCATTGGAAAGTCGGGAGTAGAGTGCGTTTCTGAGATTCCGACATTCATCCGTGTCGTGCGACGTAGCTTGATGGTATTCATAGTACTTATCCCCCGTGGTGGAAGCTGTCTGCTGCGCCTTCTTTGCCTCTTTACCCCTTTTATTCCACGGTTTTGATGACCGGGACTTGTCGGTGCCGTCTACAACCATTGTTTTGGCGCTTTTACTGTCATAATGTTGTCTGGGTTCTCTTTCTTCCTTCTTATCTGTTTGTTTGCCAGAACCGAATCTCTTTGCCAATGCGACCTTCTTCTCCTCCAATTCAACGAACTTGTTTGCCCGATGGAGTGCGTCTTCGATGGTTAGTGGCGGGTTGATGACTAAATCTTGGTAAAATGGCGACTCATGCCAGACGGCGTTTGTCAGGGCTGCGATAGTGAACTTATCTGGTGCTTCAGCTCGTGTCATTACCGCCCTGAACCTTTCTACGAAATCTTTCAATGTTTCCTTTTTTTCCTGTGTCATCGACATCAACGCACTCAGCGAAGTGTCCTTACGAATGTAGGCAAAGTTATGCCTTACGAATGCCCATGTGAGGTCGGAGAAACTATCGATTGATTTGGATGGGATTCGGGAGAACCAGTTTAGCGCGTCTCCTTCCAGGGTTTCGGTGAACAGTTGGCAGAAGCCGATGTCACGCTCCTCACTTGATGAGAACCGCGCCTTTGCCGCCATGATTTTGAACGTTGTGAGATGGGTCGCTGGGTCTTTTGTGCCATCGTACATCGGTAGCCTGAGCTTCTCTCTTTGCCTGATATACGTGTTCGTGATGCGCGAGGTGAAGGGTGTCCTACGAGTTTCTTCGATGATCCGGTCGATCTCGGGTGCGGATCCCTTCACGCCATGGACTTCCCCTTTTAATTCTTTTAGGGTGTCTTTGAGCTCAATCAGTTGTTTCTCGACATGGTTGCGACTTGCTCCGCGAATAGACGCTCCATGAGTTTTCTCGTACGACATACCTCGCTCGCGGCGATAGTTGTCTCGGTGCGAGCCATTCTCATGTCGCGAATTTCGTCTGTGGTGCACGTCCCGTGTCTGGTGACTGGTATGTTCATCCCTATCGGGTGAATACCTCTCATCACTCCGGTCGTCCTGTCTCCGACTTTCGCTCCGCTTTGGTTTTTCAGACCCCTCCTTCCGATGTGAGCTCCGCTCGCGAGTATCCTTCTTGTTGCTTTCCTTACGCGGGTTGCTCCTGGACTCGCTGCTACGGCTCCGCTCATGGTGGCTTTCCTCAGATGTGCTATAGACCAGTCGTCTGGCGACTTTGTCTTTCACCTTCGACGGCACCTCTCTCCTGGGTTTTCTTGACTGTTGTCCTGAAAGGATTTTTGCTTGCTCTGTCTGCAGCAGGTCGATTTTCTCCGAGAACGTTTTGATCAGGTCATTTTTTGACTCGATCTTGGCCATTAGAGTGGCTAAGACCTTGTCTTGCTCGATTTGAGCTTCTGTTTCGCTGAGTGACGGGACATGTTTGCCGCCATCTCGAGCTTTGTTTGTCTTGGCGGCATCTCGCGGCTGCTTGCCGCTTTTGGCCACGTCGTCTTCGTGATCACTCTGGTTGTAATCACTTTCATCTTGAACGCTTAATTCAACCATAGGGTTTTCTTCATCGTTCTCCTTGTGATTCCCTGACATCTCGTTTCAGAAATTTCTCTTAGAAATCCCCACAGTCGGCGCCAATTGTAAGATCTCAACTCGGTCTATCCCAAGATAGAAAGAGTTTTAGGGTTTGTAATTAGGGATTCTAAAAGAAGAATTAAAGAACGCGGTGAGATTTAGGAAATTAGGGTTTTAAAGTCGGCGTTTCCGAGATGGAAGCCGGTAAAAGAGAGTTCTAAAGTCGCCGGAGAGAAATTAGGTTAAGAGTTTGCTCTAAAGTCTCTCAAGCACAAAATAATAAGAAAAGCGTAAAATATTATTGATCAATGAGGTCCCTTTTATAAGGTTACAAGTCGGTTTACGAATAAGGAAAATAGAAAATAAATATTAAGATTTCCTAATATCCGACTTTACCGAGATATGGAATATTTCGATATCATCGATGTGGTCAAGCGCCGCCTTAACCTTCTTGGTTTTACACCTTTCAAAACCCTAATGTAAGCCGGTTGCCCTAAGTCCGGTTTAACCTAAGTTTTACCGTCTTGGGCCCTTTTACCGACTTTCCATTCTGGGCCGACCTATAATCATGAATAGGCCTCTTCAGGAAAGTGCTAAACTTGACTCCAACATTTTGTCTAGAATTGTGAAATCTAAGCTTTTTATATTAAGAGACAAAAATACAAAATAATATAAATGGATTGAATTTTATGTTTTATATAGAACATAAGAAAGAGAACTAGTACATCAATATGGGGGGGTTTGGGTTAAGATGATTAATAAGACTCAAAAACTGTTACATGCTTAATTCCCAAAAGAAAAGTATATTTTCTTATTGAATATTCACTTTTGATTATTCACCAAATTGATTCAAACGATTTTAAATTTTACGACGAAGATTTTGATTCAAACTATTTAACAATATTCCTTGCACTGAAAGATGAGCAACAATAATGATTTCATATGTATATCATTTTCAGGTTTTAATTTATTAAGCTTTTAGGCAATGTTTTGGATGAGCTGAGGTGGGGTGTTTTTCATTTTTTGGTCATTATAAGCTTGAATTGCATTTACATTTCTGGGTTGTATTAATAGTTTTAAGTTTATTCTGTTTTAAGTATTTTTTGTTTGCTCTATTGATTATAGTATTTCATTAGTTAGGGTATGACTGTTTGACAGTTTTAGAAGGAAGAGAAATGAAGAAAAATTTATTCCATTAAATCTAATTTGTCATTTCCAATCAAGAAGAAAGGGAAGGAAAAATTTATGGGCTATATTCAGCTGAAAAATATTATTTAAAATAAAAATTTCCCTTCAAAAAATATTAAAAGAAAAAAACTACTTTCAATCCCTTTCTTCTCTTCTCTCTCTCTTTCTCACTCCTTTTATTCCTCTTTCTCCCCATTTAATTTTTACCAATCACAGCCTTAGTTTCTCGGCTATTATGCTATCCTTCTGACATACTAATCAAACCTCTCATACTAGTCAAACTCTTATTTTTAAAAGATTTGGTATCATGGAGAAAAAAATGTGGCTAAGATCACCAAATCATTTTTTATTCCATGCCTTCCCTGTAGCTAAAGATTTTTTAGAATGGATAAATTTTATGAGATGCTAAAATAAACACATATATGTCTCATTTCAAAAACACACAAACCAAAAAATGTTGGAGTTCAGATAAGTCTATGTGATATATTTTGGGAAAAATGCCAAACAATACCCGAATTATTTCATTCTGGCCAAACAATATCTGAACTATAGAGCTGACCGAAAAATACCTCTATTTTGATTGACTTTTCGAAAATACCCAAATTTATAGTTGACTTGGCCAAAACAGCACACCGTTATCTCATCTGTTAAGATGAAACGACGAGCCGTTAACGGTTCCGTTAAGACAAAACGACGTCGTTTTATCCAAAGTTTTTGTTTGGAAAATTACCAAAATATACCTGAACTTTTTAATTATGGCCAAACAATACCTGAATTTTTTTAGTTTTGGTCAAACAATACCTAAACTATAGATCTAGCAAAAAAAATACAAACCCCGAAAAATTGGATTTGAAAATAATTTCACACCACAAGCCTTTGGGCTTTGAACTCACATGTTGCATTGAAAACGTGCTTTACCACTAGACTATCTCGATAATTAGAATATTATTTAATACAACTAATATATAAACTTAATAGTTCATATATAAAATAAGAACGTGATTAACTGAACCCAAAATTAATGAGATCTTCTGGTATACATATTATGATGACAATAAATAGAATTAAAGGTAGATCGAAAGAAATAGGGATTGTAGGAGGAGGCGTTACGGAGGAGCGCCATTAGAGGTTATTTGTGCAATTTTCAGAAAGAAAGAAGACCGAAAATTTTGACGGCCCAAGTGACTGTCTTTTTATTTAAAAATGTTACTTAGAAGACGGAGAATACAAAAAACGGAAAATCTCATTAATCCCGGGTTCAGTTAATTGTGTTCTTATTTATATATGAACTATTAAGTTTATATATTAGTTGTTTTAAATAATATTCGAATTATCGAGATAGCCAGTGGTAAATCATATTTTCAATGTAACATGTGAGTTCAAAGGCTTGTGATGTGAAATTATTTTCAAACCTAATTTTTTGGGTTTGTATTTTCTGGCAAGCTCTATATATAGTTTAGGTATTTTTTGGCCAAAACTAAAAAAGTTCAGGTATTGTTCGACCAAAATTAAAAAGTTCAGGTATATTATGGTAATTTTCTCAAACAAAAACTTTGGATAAAACGATGTCGTTTTGTCTTAACGGAACCGTTAACGGCTCGTCGTTTCATCTTAACTAATGAGATAACGGTGTGCTGTTTTGGCCAAGTCAACTATAAGTTTGGATATTTTCGAGAAGTCAATCAAAATTGAGGTATTTTTCGACCAGCTCTGTAGTTCAAATATTTTTTGGCCAGAATGAAATAGTTCGGGTATTGTTTGGCATTTTTCCCGATATATTTTGTATTATACCACTTTTAATATGTTTTTAAAATATTTTTAATAAATAAAAAGTTTTTTGGTGTATAATAAGTGTTTTTGGTTTTTGAAATTTTAAAGTTTTTACAAACATTTTGGAAAAAAATGAACTGAATTTAGATATTTTATAGATTCGACAGCTTTCCAGTATCATAATGTTTTTCATAAGATGGAGGATTTCCCACAACCTTATCTTCCTAAAATTTGGATACAAGATAGTTGAGGATGTTAGCTTGTATATTCAAGTGATTTTAGCGTAATCCAACCGTTAGATCTGAAGATATTTCCAAAATACTAAAGACTGGTTGCTTGGTGTCAAAATGGAGCAATCAGAAAAAATATGGGTGATCAACCTGAAGCCATCGACCTCACCCGGTCGATCACATCCCTTGAGAATTTTCAGAAGGACCTGATCGACTAGTCCATCGACCTGAGAGCTTAGTGATTGATCGTTCATCAGCCTGATATTTTTGGAAATTTTCCAAATCTCCAAAGATTTCCCCCAAATCTTCAGCAGTTCGTTCCAGCTAGCTTCCACACCTATAAATAAGAAGAAAAAGCCACAAAATAAAAGGGACATCATCCATAAACACATTGTTTTATTGATTTCATTGCTTTGTAAAGGAAAAGAAGACCGTACTCATCATCTTCACCTTAGAGAAGCTCTTCTGAACTCTTTCATCGATCTATTTATGATATTGATTTTGATTCTTATTGTTTTTGGTATGCTTTCATTCATCATGTATAAGTAATACTGTTGGATTAAGGTTTAATTCAAATGGGAATTCATGGTTTCACTACAAGAAAAAGCTCTATTCTTAGCACACGAAAACGCCATCGTATGTATATGATGGCGTTTGTGATAATGCTATGTCTGCCCCAGTTATAATAGGTCGGTCATAAGTGATAGCACTTTTGCCGTGCTATAATATTGTGCACCTACGATAGCGATAATTTCCCTTGCTATAGTTAGATACGAGCCAAGCCGAGCCAAGCCGAGCCGTATTAATTTATTATTATTATTATTATTATTATTATTATTATTATTATTATTATTATTATTATTATTATTATTTGTATCAATTGAATTTATATAAAAGAAAAGTTTGAAACAATTTTATTAGTAAACCAAAATGTTTATACAAAGAAACTCTAGCTAACTCAGAGATTATAAGAGAAGAACAATGGAAAAAGGCACTGCTGATTTTCCTTATTAGTTTCATTCGAACCAAGATACTACAACAAATGAAAGACAAACCATCTCATTATTGTGAAAGAAACAATCACCATAGTATGCTGCTATGCCATGTGTTCTCTTGATCCAATACGATCTTGTTTCTTCAGCATCAACCCACATTGCCTTTAAGTAACGTGTATTCTTGATCTAATACAGAGCTGTCAAAATAAACTAACACAACGATTCAGAGTCAAGTTTATATGAGAATATAAACAATGCAAAAGACACAAGAACAAAGTGTTGTGTAGAAGTTTACACAACAACTCTCGTTAACAAACAATTAAAGCTGATATAAATATTTACATATATATACCTGTAGGAGCATATATAACTCTCGTTAACAAATAATTGCCACAACACAAACACTAACATGTAGGAGTATATGACTTCGCTAGAGTAGATGTACCTGATTTGTCTGTTGCTAAGAATGTCTATCCTTTTCTTGAATGAATTAGTCTATATATTAACATTGATTTCAGCTGAGAAAATGTTGTACCTCAAATCCCAGATCCTAACAGATCCGAAGACGATGTTCTGCGACAGAACATATCAGTAGAAGAAGCTTTTTTTAGTGAATAAATACTTACAAGCTCGGTCCGTTTTCATCATGACCAGCAATGAGAAGAGAAACTCCAAATGGCCGAGACTGTAATAACATGGATGAAGAAATAGAATCAGTACTCATGAGTCATGTTGAAATCATGTAAGGATTAAACATGGATTTTCTTTCTATGAATGATTACAATCATAAAGCCTAAGCCAGGAGATGTGAAAGCAACTAAAGATTTTCAATTTGACTATCAGTTATTACCATTGATTCTTCATCTCCTTCACCAAACCGTAGAGCCAGATCACACAGTGCTTGTGTTGTCGACTCTACAGTCATTGGCTCACCATACGAGAATTTGTGGTTCTGTACAGCAGCAAACATGCAGTCAATAACGTAAAAGGTATTTTAATGCTAAAAGAACCCAAACAAATCAAGAAACAGAAACCTCACTTGAGTCTCAACTCTTGCATGCTCAACAAGTGTACGGGCATCAGCAATTAGACCGCTCATGGCACAGCCAATATGGTCATCAATTTCCATAATCTTCTCCACACTGCTTGGTTCCTGAAAGTTAAAAAGTAGTATTTAAACATAGACTGAGCTATCACCATAACTAACTTTATCCTATCTCCAGATTTCATGGACAATGCAACCATCAGAAATTCAATTTGTTGAATCAAAGAAAACAATAAATCAGAACTTTGAGAAACAGAGAATCAATGTAAGCAGCCAAACCAGCAAAGGCGAGGTGATACGCTTCTCTACAGCAAGCACAACTCCTTCCTTTGTCTTTACTCCAATTGCAGTAGAACCAAGCTGTCTTTACTCCAATTCACCGCCCGATTGATATCTTCAGCATCGCCTTCAGCTACATGCACAATGACTTCCCTTGTGCGTGGATCAAATGTCGGGAACTTCTTACCTAAATCCCCAATTCAAATTATAAATTATTAGTGTTCATGGAAAGGGCATCTCAAGACTCAAAACTTTCTCTGTTCCTGAAATGAACACATATTTTATAAATGAAACCTTTACTTACCAGAAGCAGCGTCTACGAAGTTCCCATCGATGAGGAGCTGTGTGTAAGAAACTTGAACCGACGGGCTTATGATTTCTTCGGCTACAGAAGAGGTTCCTAATCTCCTTACGGTCCTACTTCCATTGTAACAGTTTCTCCCTGAAAATCATCATGTTTAATACATCATATTTTATATCTCTAAAATTGTGCTAACTTCTCCAAATTAACGTGTTATGTCTTGGTCATTATATTTCATGATTAATCGAAACAGAACATACTTGAATCTATATATTACAACAACATGAAGATAGTTTCGGAGATTCACTGAATCAAAGACATGGAACAGAGGTTGTTTTGTATGTGTGAGTTACCTTGAGAACGAAAGAGAAAGGGAGGCGTCAACGACAGAGGCTCTCTGGCAGAGGAAGAGCTCTTCCTGGGAAGAAGAAGAAGAAACGAATTAGGTGGCAGAGCTCTTTTAATCAGAGAAAGACAAAGAGTAAGAAAAACTGTACCATATGTGGAAGCTTTATCAACGACCCAACCATTGACGCTAACGAGCCCCAGCCGAATTTGACTGCACGCGAGCTCGGCTAACTCCATGGACATGAGAAGAGATCCAAGAATCAAGTCGAGTCTTCCCTTTCACGGTCTCGACTGTCTCCTCGAGTTTGAGGCCGGCGTTATTGACTCCTCCGTGTTGAGCCACCGCAGAGGAAGAGATGACGCCCTAGCCTCGCCGATCTGGGTGTAGAACGGAGGAGGATGAGAGGTAATCGATGGAGATGGTCTTAGCAAGAGGGGAAGAAGCCCTAGCCTCGCCGCCGCTCATGTTTTCTCCACCAACGAGAGGTAATCGGAGCTGGATGGGGTGTCGATTAGGTCGAAAAAGAATAATGAATTGACGAGAGAAGATAGAGAGAAGATAGAATTTTCTGGTCCTTTTTTCCGAAAATTTCACTATGGCGCTTCTGAAATTTTCAGGAAAATTTTGCCGCTTTTACTTAAGTGTCGGCGGGATAAGTAATTTTAGTCTCCCGCTTACTGAATTTTTATCATAGCATTTAGAAAACGCTATTATACGGTTACCAAAATTACAAAATTATTTTTGATAGCACTTCTGAAAACCGTGCTATCGTGGAATGCTATCAATGCTCCTTTTTTTGTAGTGTTTGATAAATAAGAATGCTAGAATAGAGATATCTTTGTCTTTTTCATCTAAATTTGTGTCTACTGAAGACCTAGAGTAGCTAACTAGAAATTAAAATTGGATTGATCTTTGCTCAAACAGCACTTGATTGATCAATTGGAACCAGTTTAGATGAGCTTGATTTCTTAGAGGAAATGAGAATTGAATGAGGAACCCAAGTGAACATATCCGACCTGATTCATATTGTATATCTGATCTATTTGGTTGTCAAAGATAATCTATTTATTGAAGATATATAGGTCATGAATGGTATACCACTTATTCACGTTTTCACGTTTTCAAAACGTGATTCCGCTATTTTTTACCATTCGTAACATTCATCACTTATTCATGTTTTCACGTTTTGAAAACGTGATTCCGCTATATACAACTAGCGTGTTAAAAATATAACTATAAAAACCAAAACGTGATTAATCTATTAAAACTAACTTTTCGACGTTTTGTAATTTTCTGCAGAAACTTGATTCAGTTCAGTTCGTCCCGTCAACAATTATTCAGTTATTCCGCTATTCTGCTATTCATCTGACATACCATTCAAGCCCATAGTCATCTCTACTAGCGTATTTTGACTATAGCATAGTGATTTGAGCTTGAAATTAGGATTGAGTAAATCTTACTATTCTAGGATCTGAATAAATTAATCATTTATTCATCCTTGAATTGCTGAAGAGTTTCTCCTAAAACCCTAACTCTTAGTTATCCAATTTTTATTTTTTTTGATAACACAGATATCCCAACACGCTCTGACAGGGCAGGGGTCCACGTGTTAGCTATCGGAAGCCCGACAGAGCAGGGGTCCACGTGTTAGACTATCGGTTCGCTCGGACTAGCCACGTGGACGGCCAAATGGCACTCCACGTGTCGGCTCCTGGACGCTGCAGCCCGCATGTGAATACCGCAGTGGCCGGGGCTCGAACTCGTGATGGCGGGTACCTCAGCTGAGGGTCCTTTACCACCAGAGCTACAGGCTCCGGTTTAGTTATCCAATTTTATTGCACTTTACATTTGGATATTCAAATAATCCCTTCTTATTTCATCTTAGCTTAGTCATTAATCCCATAAATTTTAAGTATACAATTGGTTTCCGAGGATTCGATCCTTAAATATATACTACAATTATCTACTATATTCTTATAGTATGATTATTGAAATTATTTCAGGTTAGATTAAGACTTATTCTAAGGTTTCTTTTATTTAAACTTTTATTTTCTTTATTTCAGTAAACATGACAGATCAACACAAAGATGAACATCCTTCACCACCACCAGACAAAAATTTGACTATCGCTGCATATGATACATGTATATATAAAATGTATGTGTGGTTGATTAAACATAAAATACTAATGTTGTCCTAATTTGTCAAATATTATAATTTAGAAACCATAACCACTAAAACAAAACAAAAAGTAGAATTAGTGAGAATATATATAGGGTCCGATTGGTGACCAAAAGCGGAACGGTAAGATTAGCGGTTAGCGAAAGTGGTAAGCGGTTGAATAGTGCAAAACTGTAAGTGAAAGCTGTTAGTGAAAGCTGTTAGCGAAAGCGGTAACAAAAAGCTGAGAGTACCCGCTTTTACTGTAGCTTTTATAACGTTTTCGTGATTGGTAACAAAAAAAGCAGTATGCCTCTATCGTTTTCACTGTACATACACCAATAATACCCATACTTTAGTTCCAATAGCCAACTTGCATTACATTCAATGTTCCACATCGAAATTAGAGTTATATCCCTAGTTCGGAAACATGCTATGTGCTATACGCGCAATCGATCCGGATCTAACGAGTTATCAAAAATTCATATTAAATTTGGAGAATATGCAGGGCGGAAATTTTTAATATATTTTCTTAAAATTTATATATTTACTAATTACATCCAATTTTAGTATAGTAAACTGACAACTTGACATATAATAATACTTAAATTTTTTTAAAATATAAACCATCATTTTTTGGTCAACAAAATCATAAGCCATTCATAGTTAGATATTCATGACGTTACAGGGTGTTAATGGGCTTTATTAATTATTTTTGGGCTCAATATGTTAATGCCTCGTTAACGTTGGAGTTTACACTAAAAAGTCTCTCTCTCTCTCTCTCTCTCTCTCTCTCTCTCTCTCTCTCTCTCTCTCTCTCTCTCTCTCTCTCTCTCTCTCTCTCTCTCTCTCTCTCAACACTTCTCCATAACTCATCCTCAACACGCTTACTTATCCATATAAATCTCTTTCGTTTTCATCCTCATCATAAAAACTTTTCACATGAAAATTAGTCTTAAATACAAAATAGGGATCTTAACTCAATTTTTAGCATGCATATCACACTTCAGCGGTTTAGTCTCTGGATTTTCTCTGCAAAAGCTTCCTCTTCTAAGACGAAGGTTACCGTCAGCTATTCAGTGACGACAATCTGATTGTTCACAGAGATGTAAAATCCTTTCGGTTAACATTCGATGACACCGGAGCCGGCCATGAGCACATTTCTATGAAAAAATTGAATGAGACCCCATCTTATAAAAGAGTCCCTAAAATATATATATTTTTCATATGTTTATTATGTAAGTTGTAAGTGTATAAATTATACTTTTAAATTTTTTTCTTTGTTTTGTCTTTTTGATTTTATTTTGTTTAGATTATTTTTCTTTGTTTTGTATATTTTTTAGATATATTTTTTATTAGTATATAAACAAAATTATAGATTTTTTAATAGAACTTCAATATCTCAGGTCCGTCTCTGGATGAATCAACTGGTTTGTGTGTTTGGTTCCTCAATTAAAGATATTTCTCTTGAAGATTTTGTATCACTATAATCAATGGGATATGATAAAGGGAAAAAATGGATTTGGGCCATACAGTTTTGTCCATAAATTGCCGATTATCTTTATAGCGTAGTGCAGAGAACAAAAATGGGGAAAAAACATCGGACCACCGCGTTACCAAGTCGAACTGAACAAAATTGGGGCGGTCACACTTCGTCTCACTATTTTCCGGCCGATTACGCTGGCCGGCTCCTGATCCGGCCCTGATAATATGTGGGCCACAAGCCAAATTTCTTTTTTTGGACATGTTATACAGAAAAAAATAAATGAAAAAGGGAAAAGTAGGAAAATGTGTTGAACATGCAACCTATGTCTAAGGTCATAAGCTCATTACCAACTGAGTTATTAAGTTTTCTTAGAAAAATGTGGCCAAAAATTGACATAAAGATACAGCGCCACAAGCATGGGTTTCACCCGCTTATATTAAGGACCGGTTCTGGCCGGCGCCTGCGTTTTCAAACAAAGATTTAGACAACTAAAATTTAGTTGTCAAAATTAAAGAATATTTTTGTATATAAGAAATTAATATAAACATTTATAATTAATTATTAAAATAAAAAATTAATACAAGATATATTATCTTTTCATTGGTTATTTTTAATATTTTGTTTTCATAAATAAGAAATTAACACACAAAATAATTTTATAAATAAAAAACTAAATAATAAATTAGTACAAATTTTATTATTTCGGTTGGTTATTTTTTAAATTTTCGTTTTCAAAAAATTAGTATTTAATACACAAATTATTTTATAAATATTATTTTTTGTTTGATAGTTTTTATTTTATTTTTTCAAAATATTATTTTTTGTTGGGTAAAATGTTTTTTAATTTGTTTTCAAAAATAAAAATTAAATTCAGACAAAAAAATTGTTAGTTAATTTTTTATTAGATTTTTTCGAAAACAATTTAATACAAAATATTGTTTTCTTAAATCGGTTCCTAAAATCTCGGAAAATATCAAGTGTTTAAGGTTCCATTTTTTTTGTTGCAAATTCGCACTTTTGGTGGGATACTAACCAAATTAGTAAAAAAAAAATTATAAAATTTTGTAACACTAATTTAAATATTTAAAAAACAACAAATCTACAACATTAAGATAAATATCAGCAACTTTAGTAACAACTATGTAATATAACAATGATACAAAAATAATTTATAAATACAATTTCTTATCTTGCAGATTTTTATAACTCAAATGTAACCTGCAACAGATAAATTAATTTTGCAATATTAATTTCCAGATTTATCAAAAACTAAAAAAATAAATCTGCACAAAACTAAAATTCTGCAACACATATACAATAAATCCATGCCACGTCAGCAAAAAAAAAATCAATCTACAACATTAGATAACAAATATGTGAAATGTTGAAAAATTTGTAGCAACATTTTGACGTATCCCAAATATATAAATCTCCAACAAAGTAAATAAATCCATAACAAATGAAAAAATAATCAGTAAAAAATGGATAAAAAGCCCGCAAATAAAATAAATTTGCAACACAAATTACAAATTTATTTAAAAGATACATGCGGATTTATTTCGACGGAAATGTGGCATTTTTGTAAATAAGCTACGTTTTGTTGGTAATAAAAATAATAATTGTATTTCCATAAAAAATTTCCAAACAAAGACAAATAATGGTATATGGTTCCGAATTTTACATTTTATTACTCAAATCTCAAGTGCTAATATATTAATTTCTCTATTTTAATGCTATTATAGTAATTTCCTTAAGATATATCCACATAGATTTTCCACTTTCCAGCAAATCCAACACCGAGAACTAAAAAAATTCTTTCTTTTTTTGTCACTCAAATCTTCATTAACTTAAACCGGGTTTTGTATTACAAAGGTAAACAGAGCTTGCATAGCTAGAATGTCTGCAAACTCATTAACTGAACGAGAAATAAAGTGAAAAGCAACCAAATCGAAAAGAGATTGATACTTAGAGATATCCGATAGAACTCCATGGAGATCGGAAAGTGATTGGCCAGTAGAGATGACTTTAATTAGTTGAGTCGAATCTGATTGGAATTCGATGGATTGCAAACCGCATTCAACGGCCGATTCCATTGCTTCTCGTAGAGCCAAAGCTTCAGCCATGAGCGGAGATTTGACTGATTCTTGGACTTCCGAGCAAGACAAGAGGGTGCGGTCACTTTTAGGAGAAGTTCCAAGCTAAACCCGCAATCTTCCTGGCCGAATTCCATGCAGCGTCAGACTTTCACATTGTAACACTCTGCAACACGGGAGTCTGGAATGATTTCATTAGCACTGTTGCTCGATCTAGAATCAATTGCGCATCACACCATTCTTTCGCATAGCAGATCGATTGAGTTACAAGGTCTTTTGAATTCTGGGATCTATTTTCAAAAATATGCTTATTCCTATCTTTTCATAGCATCCAGCAGATCCATGGTGCTAGAGGTCCAAAATAGATACATGTAGGAGACATGCATTGGAGCATTCTGATCCTTCTCCAATCATACCCGAAGTTAGAGAAGGTTGAAATGTTGCTTGGCAAAGTAAATGGTGCCTCATTCCAAACCGCCTTGGCGAAGTCACACTGGAAGAGCAGGTGATTTATAGTTTCAATCTCACCACATCTTTTGCATCTCCCACCTATTGGGATACATCTTGCCAAAAGCCTTTCACCAATAGGGATATCCTTTGCAGCCACCTTCCAGAGGAATAACTTGATCTTGGGATAGGTCTTGATGGTCCAGATGTCTGAAAGCCAATTGATTGGATCTTGGGCGATACTTGGGTTGATATTATCGTTCTTCTCCAGGACATCATAGTATCCTGTTTTGGTAGTATATGTACTAGTGGCATGATTGCGCCAGATTCTCTTATCCTTAAGTTGAAGTGTACTAGGTTTTATACTGAGAATGTCTGAGGCATAAGCTGGCAAGAGGAGATTGACTTTGTCTATGTCCCAGGTCGAAGAGTTTGGTAAGAAGAGACTAGAAACTGTATCATTGGCAGTTTCAAGCGGAGCAGGACCTATAGGGACAATTGGCTGAATGGTTGAAATCCAAGGGTCCTGCTAAATCCTTATAGATTCTCCATTGCCAACAGCCCATCCGAGGTGATCCACAATGATGTCTCTGTCTAAGAGTATACTTCTCCAGCCATGTGAGGCTAAGGCTGGGAAAACACATGAGAGGAAAGAGGCTTCTGCATAGTACTTGCCTTGCAGTATACGAGCCAGAAAAAAGTATGGAAGCTCTAAGATCCTCCAACTTAACTTAGCTAGGAGTGCATTGTTGAAGCTTTCCATATCTCTCATTCCCAAGCCTCCATCTTTCTTTGATCTTGCAAGTTTATCCCATGCTACCCACGCAATTTTCCTATTTCTAGGAGATGAGTCCCACTAGGACCTTGTGTGTAATACTCTGTCTTACTAAATTGGTGAACGGGCAGCAGAAAATCAACGAGGGGCATTTTCGTAAATTTCGGAAGATAAGGGCATTTTGGTAATTTTATCAAAATGCAAGCCAGAAGCTAAGATGGCCAAATGTTATTCTTTTTAAGTAAAGAAAACATTTAGAAGACAAGAAGTGTCAAGACGAACTTTACATGAGTTTTTCGGACTATCGAGAAAGGAAACCGACAAAACTTGTAAAATTCATAACAGGAGCTACGGGTGTCCGTTTAAGGTGATTCAAATTGCAAAATTCATCTAAAGTCATCAAAAATCTGATTATGTGGCTTGTAAGAGTTAAGGAAGCAGCTATGGGGAATTTAGAGAATTAAAAGGTTAGGTGGGTAATTAAGCTTAATATATGATATATTTTTAAGTATGACCAATCAGAAGCTAAAGCTTGGACTTGATAGGTCTAAAATTTTACCCTATACTAACTGCAAGTGCACAGTAATGTCAATGTAGTACTTAGGGATCGAATCCACGAGGACTCTAGGCAACGATAGGATTAAGAACTTAAAGAGATTAAAACTAGGAGAAAGCAAAAAGCAGATTGTATTGAATTATCTAAAGAGCAAGCAAGAAAGTAAACAAGTAGCAGGTTGTTGTTGTAGGCAATAAACTAAGGGTGCTAAGTCTAGGGCGTTCTCAGGAAATCCGACAAGCAGATAAATCATTCAGTCATGATCTAATTAAACTCAGTTCTAGAACTCAAAACACAAATATAGAATTAACCAAATTCCTTTGCGAGAATTCTCTAAGTCTAAGTGCAGTAATCCAAATTCCTTTGCAATTACTAACAGATTAAACCAGCTTTAATTCCAAGTTTGATATGTTCACAATCTAATTAAACCAAATTCCTTTGCGAGTAATTAAATTGCTCAACCTAAATAGTTCAGATTCTAAATCACACTGTCGTGTCGTATTTAGCAACCTAAGATCTAGATTCTAATTGATCAGGTTAGAACTAGAATTAAACACAATTTAGTTTGAAGAACATCTATTGATGTGAATCCTTAACTGAATTAATTATAACTAGCAAGTCATGAAATCCCTATGAGAAACCCTAAACCTAACTATGAAACTACTCAGACATAGATGATGTAAACATAATCAATGAATTAATAGAAATCATAAAATAGATTAGAATATAAAAGGGGTTCAAAAACTTCTCCAAAACGAATGTAGTACAGGATCAGATCAACCCTAAAAGCTCTAAAAACTCTCTGCTCTAAGTTATGATAACGTAATTAAAACTGAAGTTAAAAACCTAATTAAATAGCTAAAACACGACTTGGGGCTTCTGTGTAAATATCTGAAACTTATGGGCATCTTTGCAATATTAGAAATCTTCATTAAACCGCCGAGAGTCTGGCCCAACTCGCTGTGCATCGATCGATGCAGGTGTGCAACGATCGACGCAGATCTCAAATCTGGACATTGAACACAACCTCTCGGGTCAAATCTCCAAAGTGCTCCAATTAACTCCATAATCTCCACTTTTGCTCCAAACATACGTATACCTAATAAAACCTGCAAAAGACTCTAAAGGAACACCAAAAGACACTAAAACAGACTTATATCATGGTATAAAACCGGTAAAAACTATGATATATCAACTCCCCCACACTTAGCCTTTGCTTGCCCTCAAGCAAAACAGAGAACTAAAACATGGTGAAGAGGTTTGAAAACTTTCAGAAACTCTTTTTGTCTTCGAAGCAACAGCACTCAGATTCCCCTTAGTAATCCAGTGAAAGATTTCACCTGCAGACATCAAGACCAACATATACTTCCCCCACCCTTAGCAACTGTCCTAAGTAAACTCCACAATCACATTCATGCATTCAAATTCTCCCTACTGACTTCTGCAAGTATTTAAGTGCGGTCTCACCTAAGGATTATCGATCAAAGGGCACATGGATTCTTACCTTGTCAGCTCTAGACCACCAAACTATCTTTCTCTGGTCTCTTTCTTCTCTTTCCCTTCCTTAACAACTGATTTTTCCCACTGGGTATCTTTTTTTTTTTTTATCAGTGTTCTTCCCGTTATGGGGTATACTTTGGACACATTCCATGGATGCACAGGATATGATAGTTGTAGCTACCACTCCCAGAGACTACTTCAGAGTTACTAACTCATCCTCAGTTTATTATCTTTTTTTTTTTTTTACTTTATGGAAGGGGAGAAGGGAACCAAAAAGGACAGGTTTACAGGCCGTGTCAGAACTAACAAGGGAATCCGACACAAGGTATACCAAGCCCTTAAGTGAGAAAATTAAGTCAGTATTAAGGTGAAGTCAGTAAAAGGATCCTCTGATACCTGAAGTGATGTGGGTGTTCTTAGTAGGCTGATCCATGTCTGGGTTTTCTAATAGTCATAGATAATCTGCAACTTCGTCTCAATGGTCACTTAAGTTCCTGTAAGTGCTGTTAATCTTCTCAAAAATTCATTGTTTCTTACTTAAACAAGTTTTGACTCAATAAAACAAAATTTGAAAAATGGACTGACTCTTAAGAAAACAGAAAGATAAAGTCAGTAGCACCTCCCCCACACTTAAGACACACTGTCCCCAGTAGTGTCAAGCGAAGGATTGGTAAAAAGAAAGCAAAAATATGTTAATGGATTGGTTGAGTTCTGTCTGATTTTTACCTCTGTCGCACAGGCATCGATCGCTGCATGGATGCATCGACCGTTGCTAGGCGATTTTTCGTCGTGTGTCGATCGTTGCTCAGGACCGCAACGATCGCTGCAATGCGATTTCTCGTGTTGTGACGATCGACACAAGTTGTGTCGATCGATGCATTGCGATTACTCGATCAGTCAGCAATCCTTAGGGATCGAATCCACGAGGACTCTAGGCAACGATAGGATTAAGAACTTAAAGAGATTAAAACTAGGAGAAAGCAAAAAGCAGATTGTATTGAATTATCTAAAGAGCAAGCAAGAAAGTAAACAAGTAGCAGGTTGTTGTTGTAGGCAATAAACTAAGGGCGCTAAGTCTAGGGCGTTCTCAGGAAATCAGACAAGCAGATAAATCATTCAGTCAGGATCTAATTAAACTCAGTTCTAGAACTCAAAACACAGATATAGAATTAACCAAATTCCTTTGCAAGAATTCTCTAAGTCTAATTGCAGTAATCCAAATTCCTTTGCAATTACTAACAGATTAAACCAGCTTTAATTCCAAGTTTGATATGTTCACAATCTAATTAAACCAAATTCCATTGCGAGTAATTAAATTGCTTAACCTAAATAGTTCAGATTCTAAATCACACTGTCGTGTCGTATTTAGCAACCTAAGATCTAGATTCTAATTGATCAGGTTAGAACTAGCATTAAACACAATTTAGTTTGAAGAACATCTATTGATGTGAATCCTTAACTGAATTAATTATATCTAGCAAGTCATGAAATCCCTATGAGAAACCCTAAACCTAACTATGAAACTACTCAGACATAGATGATGTTAACATAATCAATGAATTAATAGAAATCATAAAAGAGATTAGAATATAAAAGGGGTTCGAAAACTTCTCCAAAACGAATGTAGTACAGGTTCAGATCAGCCCTAAAAGCTCTAAAAAATCTCTGCTCTAAGTTATGATAGCGTAATTAAAACTCAAGTTAAAAACCTAATTAAATAGCTAAAACACGACTTGGGGCTTCTGTGTAAATATCTGGAACTTCTGGGCATCTTTGCAATATTAGAAATCTTCATTAAACCGTCGAGAGTCTGGCCCAACTCGCTGTGCATCGATCGATGCAGGTGTGCAACGATCGACGCAGATCTCAAATCTGGACAGTGAACACAACCTCTCGGGTCAAATCTCCAAAGTGCTCCAATTAACTCCATAATCTCCACTTTTGCTCCAAACATACGTGTACCTAAGAAAACCTGCAAAAGACTCTAAAGGAACACCAAAGGACACTAAAACAGACTTATATCATGGTATAAAACCGGTAAAAACCATGATATATCAACTCCCCCACACTTAGCCTTTGCTTGCCCTCAAGCAAAACAGAGAACTAAAACATGGTGAAGAGGTTTGAAAACTTTCAGAAACTCTTTTTGTCTTCGAAGCAACAACACTCAGATTCCCCTTAGTAATCCACTGAAAGATTTCACCTGCAGACATCAAGACCTGTAACATCCCCGAACCGGCCTAAGGGCCATTCGGGCTGTTCATGGGACCAGAAGTCAAAACTCACGACCAAAGGGTCTATAAGAGTGTTCCATGGGCAGAGGAGGGTTAAGTTCAGCTGAACGGGAGCTTAACCTAAAGGAAACCAGCTGGACGGCCGAGCTAAACAGCTGAAGGACTGAAGTACCAGTTCAGCTCAGCTGAGCTGGAGTGTAGAAGTGTGAATCAGCTGATCAGCTAGTGTCACTAGCTGATCAAGGCCTCCATAAGCGAATGGACACCAATGGCCAATGTGCCCATTCGCAAGCCAAAAGGCACCCGCTCCTCTTGGGCGGTTATGGACGATTTTTGGCCTATAAATAAGACCCTTGGGGGTCAGATTTGCGCACTACACACATAAGGGAAGAATCCCAATATTTTCTCTAAGGCATAAGCCATATAAACCGAGAGAAAAGAGAGAAAGAAAGAGAGAAGGAGCGGCCGGATTCCAAGGGAGAAGGCCGAGCGCTTAAGAAGGAGTTGGTGGTTGATCAAGGCGGTTGGAAGTGGAAACCATGGCTGCAGAAACGGCTAAGGACCCAGGCAAATCGACCACAACCTCTAAGGTAACATTCATAACCACTCTAATCACGGCCGCGGCCAAACCGCTAGGCCAAAGGCCGCTAATAGATGTTGGCCGGATTGTTTCTCCCTTCTTTTAAGTAGAACCAGTATGGGGAAATCCTGTACTTGGCCATCAAACGATTCATGCATGCCACACGACCGGCCAAAGGCCTTGGTCGTGACTAATAAACATGAACGGTTGGGCGCGGTCCAATTCATACTTGGCGCAAAGAGACTTATGGTTCGGATGGTGCAACGGGCTGTCTAGGGGGACGGTTAAACCGAAACCGTGGAACCAAAGTAAGGCCAGACGTGTATGAACCGATCGAGAGGATCGGAGTGAAACCGCGACCAAACCGTGAAGTATGGCTTAAAGTGATCGGGACGTATACCACGATCGTCTAAGGACGACGCGGGACGCCAAGCGTGACCATGGTCCGATGCGCGAACGCAAGGATCGATCGTAACCGTCCGCGGAACGATCGCATCCGTTCGTGCGAATAGTCGCAACCGTTCGCGGACGATCGGCTGGCGCGACCCTGGGACGATCGTAGACGGGTCATGAGTTGCCGCGATAATCTTCGGACAGTCGCGCGTCAACCGTAACCTCACGTACCGATCCACGCTGACGCGGAATACGTTCGCGATAACCCTTCGTCGGTACATGCGTGTATGCGACCGAGAACTTATGCCGGCAACATACACCTCGACACGGACGTAACCGGACGAACGCACAGACGTACGCGGGACGACCATACGGTCGTACGCGAAAGACCATACGGACGCGTGCGGTTCAGTCCAACGAACGTCCGGTCCGGTACGTTATGGCTAAGTGCATGGAACGTTTGGGCTTAGAATACTTAGTATTAAAATGCGAATTGAATGGGAATTATAAGGGGATCATATAGACTAAAATGTTAGGTTGTTAAACCTTAACTTAAAGAATTATGTTTATGAATGGTTTTGGCTTTCAGGTAACAAGGATGGTCATGGGGGTGACTCATCCTAGGCGCGGACAAGACCCAAGTGACGAGTGGTGTGTAATAGATAGACATTGTACTTAGGACCGAATACTATTAGCATAATGCGTTTGACTACATTGTATTGGTACCTTTGCTTATATTAATAAAAATGTCTATTTGCCTTATTATTCTTGCTTAGAAATGTTAGAACGGAATGAATGAATGGAATGAATTTTGTTAAGGATTTGGCTAAGTATAAAACGTTTAGGGTTGAGGTTGCAAAAGAACCTCAACTTAGAATGAATTAGATAGTGGGACATCCGTCTAGGCCTATGGCCGGGATGGGGTGTTTCAAGTTGGTATCAGAGCGGAGTTATTTCCTAGGCTATGGGTTATGGGGCTACACCACTCGTCCGGGTTAGATTGTCCGTGTAGGAATTGTTAGACTTGTTTAGGACTTGAAGATTGCTTGTGTTGAATGTCTTAACTTGTTGATCTTCAGGTTGGAAAAAGCAAGTCAAAGCGTACTAAGGACAAGAGTGTGGCTGGAAACGGACAGGGATCCAAGGACCAGACCACGCCTGTCCAACCTGGGATGACCAGTCCTGAGGTCACCCAGAAGAGCACGGGTCCCACAGATCCTAACGTTCTCAACTCGACTAGGGTTATTGAACCAGACATCGGGGTTGAGGGTAGACAGGATGATGTGGGCGAATCCTCGTCTCACGCGGCTCGAGATGAGACCGGCCGTGAGGAGGACGATGCTATGGGCGGCGATGGCGAGCCATTTACCGCAGTCCCGAACATCGGTCAGATGTGGACCATGCTGAAGGAAGTCATGGACCAGTTGACGACATTGAACCAGAACATCTCTTCTTGTGAGAAGTCGTTTTCTGAAGGGCTTAAGGCCAAGGTCGTGGAGACCAAGGGCCTTAGTGATGATGAGCAGGACATAGTAGTGGTAGAGTCACCGGTTCCCAGAAAGAACCGTAAGGTGGACTACCTCAACGTTCTTGGCCACATCACCAAGTTGGGCACCAAGCATTTCAAAGGAAGTGCAGACCCACTTGAGGCCGATGAGTGGAAGTCACGGCTTGTCCGGAACTTCCGATCTACCCGGTGTCCCGAGGACTACCGGAAGGACATTGCGGTTCACTTCCTGGAAGGGGACGCGCATAACTGGTGGCTGTCAGTGGACAGACGCACCAAGGGTCTCATTGACTCGTTTGCTGACTTTGAGGTTGAGTTCAACCGGAAGTACTTTCCAGCTGAGGCTTGGGATCGTATGGAGGGTAAATACCTGAGCTTGACCCAAGGCCGCAAGATGGTCCGTGAGTACGAGGCAGAGTTTGACCGTCTCAGACAGTACGTTGGACGTGATGTCGAGGACGAGCCGGCTCAAGTGCGCCGTTTCCTCCGCGGCCTGCGTGTGGAAATGCAAACTCATTGCTCGGTTTGTTCCTATGGCTCAGTCTCTGAGCTGGTTAAACGAGCTGCTACTGTGGAGGCCAACATGGCCGAGGAGAACCGCGTCGGTACTAAGGCACAGGACAAAGAGGCCAGCCGACCCGAGAAGAACCTAAAGAGGAAATGGGATAAAGTGGGGGCTGATCACCAATCCTCTGACCGCACGAAATGTACCACCTGTGGCAAATATCACTTGGGGGAGTGTTGGAAAGCCGGGAAGGTATGTGCGAAGTGTGGCAGCAAAGACCATGAAGTCACAAGCTGTCCACTGAAGGGGCAAGAAAGGGTGACAGAAAGACCATTGACATGTTTCCAATGTGGAAAGACCGGGCATTACATGCGTGATTGCCCGAAACTGCAAGGTGATAAGCAGAAGGCGCCAGAAGAAAACCGGGGACAAGAAGGTCGCGCGGTTAAGGCCAAGGGCCAAGCCGGGACACCCCGAGTCTACAATCTGGTAAAGGACTCGGCCGAAGCCGGCTCCTACGACTCGATCACTGGTACGTCACTAAGACCTCTACTTCTTCAATTTTTAAATGCATTGCATACATTGGGGAAAAGGGCGGGACACTTAGACATTTGGGGGGATGTGTAGGGACCGTTACAATAGGTGGTGTAGAGGCACTCACTCTATTTGACTCTGGGGCTACACATAGTTTTGTGAGTCCCGGAATGATTGGGAAAGGCTTGTTCCAAAAGGAACAAACGGCCGGCCAAGGCATTGTAAATGCGGCCGGTGGGCAAGTGATGCCAATGCTAGGGTTAGTGAAGGCGGTTCCCATTTCCATTGGAGGCGTGGACATGCCAGCTGACCTAGTAGTAGTCCAACTTAAGAATCATGAAGTGATCTTAGGGATGGATTGGCTTGGACAAAACCGAGCCACCATTGAATGCCACCGAGGAAGGGTGAAGTTGGAACGGCCAGAGGGAAGGGTCGTGTTCCAAGGAGTAAGACCAACTTCGGGGAGTTTGGTCGTCTCTGCTATCCAAGCAGAACGGATGCTGGAAAAGGGATGCGAAGCATACCTAGCCACCATCACTACTAAGGAAGTTGGGCCGGAGACAAAGGTCGAAGAGATCCCAGTGGTCAACGACTTTGAGGACGTGTTCAAGGTCCTAGAAGGCTTACCGCCTGACCGGTCTGATCCGTTCGTCATTGAGCTAGAACCAGGGACCAAGCCTCTCTCCAAGGCGCCATATAGAATGGCTCCAGCCGAGATGGCTGAGCTGAAGAAGCAGCTGGAAGAACTGCTAGACAAAGGCTTTATTAGGCCAAGTAGTTCTCCATGGGGGGCGCCCGTTCTATTCGTCAAGAAGAAGGACGGAAGCCTTCGGTTGTGCATTGATTACCGAGGCATAAACCGGGTTACTGTGAAGAACAAGTACCCATTGCCTCGGATAGATGAATTGTTGGATCAATTAAAGGGTTCAACGGTGTTTTCCAAGATCGATCTGGCTTCGGGGTACAATCAAATCCCGATAGCACCTGAGGACGTGAGGAAAACAGCCTTTAGAACTCGGTATGGTCACTATGAATTTTTGGTCATGCCATTTGGTCTAACCAATGCACCAGCTGCGTTCATGAAGATGATGAACGGTGTCTTTCGAATGGTTGGATAAGTTCGTCATCATATTCATTGATGACATCCTTGTCTACTCCAAGAACCGAAGAGAACACGGTGAACATCTAAGGATCGTGATGGAAATCCTAAGGGCGCATAAGCTCTATGCCAAGCTCAGCAAGTGTAGCTTCTGGCAAACGAGGATAGGGTTCCTAGGACACATAGTGTCTGATGAAGGTGTCTCAGTTGATCCGGACAAGATCCGTTCAATTGAAGAGTGGCCGCGGCCGAGGAACGCAACCGAGGTTAGAAGTTTCCTCGGGCTGGCCGGTTACTATAGGCGGTTTGTCCAAGGTTTTGCAAGCATGGCTAAGGCTATGACTAAGCTGACCGGAAAGAACGTGAAGTTCGAATGGACTGAAGCCGCGGAGAAGAGTTTCAATGACTTGAAGGATATGTTAACCAAGGCACCTGTCCTAACACTGCCAGTAGACAATGTACCATACGTGGTCTGTTGGGATAGTGTCCTGAAATCACACTTGTACTCACTCCTGTGATAGTTGTGTGTCGAGATCAGACATTCGTATAATACTGGGCGTTTGCAATGCTTTGCTAGAAGCCTCTTGCATTCTGTAGGTCGTGGACTTACTGCCAGTATCATATGATCCTATAGGGTCACACACCTAAGCGAACTGGAAGCTACGACATGGGAATGATCATTGTGGCAATGATCATATTATGTGTATTGAAATACACATAAGAATCGATAAAATGGTGTTGTGTCGATCGACACAGCTTGTGTGTCGGTCGACACAGTTCGGATTTTCCGAACAGGCTTTTCGGGTTATGGCTTAATTGAGTCTGGCCCGTTAAGCACGTTTAGGTCGAATAAAAGATGATTAGTTTCGACCTAAACATAAAGGCCGTCCAGTTTTCTTGATAGAAAGACTTGACACACCAGACACTATCGATCCCCATTGATCCGGCACTAGCATCCCGTTTCCAGCGAGCGCGCGTGTGTATCTGGTAGAGGCAAAGCGTTGCGTTGCTCCACTGATCTCGTTCACCATCTTCTTCCGCTGCCAAAGGTAAGAACGAGGTTGGTTCTAAATTTCAATATAACAAACCCTAGATCCATCGGGATCCAACAAAGGTATCAGAGCATGCTTAGGGTTTAGCTATTGAATTTGTTGCAAAATAATTCGAATCCTGATGTTGTTGAATTGATTTTTGCATGTTCAAATCGTGTTTTCATATTATATTCTCGGTTTTGTTCCTATTGAAAAGACGAAGAATTGATGAAAACGCACTGTGTCGATCGACACAAAGCGTGTGTCGATCGACACAAAGCGTGTGTCGGTCGACACGCCGCGACGCAAATATAAAATTTTAGGGTTTGTCGCAGGGTGTCGATCGACACAAAGCGTGTGTCGGTCGACACAGAGCGAAAACTCGCGAATAAAATTTAGGGTTTGTCGCACAGTATCGATCGACACAAAGCGTGTGTCGGTCGATACAAAGCGAAAATCCGCAAATAATCTTAAGGGTTTCGATCTGAGATCGAGTACCCGTAATCGTGCTGCGTCGATCGATACACTGGGTGTGTCGGTCGACACAGGCAATACGATTAGATAGATCGGTTCAATTGGATTGAACTGGTTATCTAGCTCGGTTAATTTTATTAACCAAATTGATTCTGGTTTGGTCATATCGATCGACACACAGTGTGTGACGATCGACATGGACCATTAAATCGAACTGGTTCAATTGAATTGTATCGGTTGAGTAAATTCGATCCGGTTTGACCGGTTATCGAAGATCGGTTTAAAACCAGTTGCATCGATCGATACAAATGGTTGGCGTCGATCGACACAACGTTCGCAGACTTGTTGGTTTGACCGCAAATTTGCATGAACCAGAATAATTTAATCCCAGAAGTATTAGATGAATCTAAACTTAATAAAACTAAATGTTTTAATTAAAAGTTATTATTTTGATATATTTATAGTGAATATAAATCAAGATAAGATTAGTTCTTTTCCTCAACTAAATATCAAGTGATGGTGATGTCTTGCCCGATCTTGTCTACTGTCAAAAACTCGTGATGTTGTTGGGTATCCTTGGAGTCCTTGGTATCCACAGCAAAATGAGTAAGGCAGGTGGTCAGTGACAGACTTGCAGTGCAACTGTCAATGATCACAAGACAGATAAAAGATTGGTTATACTTGACTGGGCTGTCAGAAGTTCTGGGCCCAGAGACATCAGAGTGGATTGGACATAGTTTGTCTTATTCACGACCAAAAGTTGTGCTGAGTACAATTAGCAATGATTTGCTTACCTAGATAACTAAAGCTTGAGTAACGGCGACTCGCCCACTCGAATTTTAGTAATCTGAGGATCTTGGATCATTGTATTCATATGAGGAAACATAGTTTGAATACAATGCGAGTTTTCTTATTAGATAAGAATTCTCATTCCTTGTGCTTTATAACTAAAATCTACCTTTTGTTTGAATTACAGCTATGTCTGTCTCAAATCACATCAACACTTTCTCACTAAGATCCGTCCTTGAGAAGGACAAGCTAAATGGATCTAATTTCTTGGAATGGTATCGGAACCTGAGAATAGTTCTCAGGCAAGAGAACAAGGAATATGTCCTTGAAAGAGTTCTCACCGAGAGGCCACGTTCCAATGCTCCGCAGACAGAAAAGAATGCTTGGGATAAGCATTCAGCGGATGTCAAAGATGTTAATTGTCTAATGCTGGTGACTATGAACTCTGAGCTGCAGAAGCAATATGAGAACGTGTTGTCACCCATTGAGATGATTAACAGCCTGAAAGCTTTGTTTCAGGAGCAAGCTCGCACAGAGAGATACCAGACGGTTAAATCTCTCATGGATTGCAAGCTGGCTAAGGACAGTCCAGTAAGTCCTCATGTCCTTAAAATGATGGGTTACATTGATAACCTGGGGAAACTGGACTGTGCCATTAGCCAGGAGCTGGCCACTGACATGATTCTGCAGTCATTGCCGTCGTGTTTTGATCAGTTCATTATGAACTACAACATGCAAAACATGACTAAGACATTGACTGAGTTGCACGGTATGCTGAAGACAGCAGAACCAAATCTCAAGAAGGCTACTCCCAGTGTCCTGATGGTACAAGGGAATAAGAGGTTTAAGAAACCTAAGAAGGGTAAGGGTAAGGCCCAGGTTGTCCAGGCTGAAAGTCAGGACAAGCCCAAGCCGAAACCCAAATCCGGGCCTTCTCCTGAGGATAAGTGCAACTACTGCAAGCAGTTGGGGCATTGGAAGAAAGACTGAAAGAAGTTCATGGAAGATTAAAAGAAGCTGAAGAAGACGTATGACGCGTCTGATTCAGGTATTTATGTTATCGAACTTGGTATTATATCTTCTCGTTCTACTTCGTGGGTATTGGATACCGGCTACGGTGCTCATATTTGTACTGATGTGCAGGCACTAAGAAACAGTAGGACGCTGAAGAAAAGACAAGTAGAGCTACGAGTCGGGAATGGAGCTAAGGTTGCTGCACTGGCCGTAGGAACCTACGAGTTGTCTTTACCTTCGGGCATGGTTTTAATTTTGAATAATTGCTACTATGTACCTGCGATTAGCAGAAACATAATTTCAGTTTCCGTTTTGGATTTGGAAGGTTTTGATTTTGCTGTTAAGAATAAAGTTTGTTCTTTTAATCGTGATGGTAATTATTATGGTAGCGCCCCATTAGATAATGGGTTATATATATTAAACCAAGAAATGCCTGTCTTTAACATAAATACAAAGAGGTTTAAGTCCAATGACGAAAACCCGACATTCTTATGGCATTGTCGTTTGGGCCATATCAATGAGAAACGCATCCAGAGGCTCCATCGAAATGGGCTTCTGGGCTCATTTAATTTTGAATCATGTGAGAAATGCGAGTCTTGTTTGGTGGGCAAAATGGCTAGAGCCCCTTTCAACAAACCAAATGAAAGGGCCAGTGATTTATTGGGCCTTGTTCATACTGATGTATGTGGGCCAATGAGTACTGCTGTCAGAGGAAACTTTAAGTACTTCATTACCTTTACTGATGATTTCAGTAGGTATGGCTATGTCTATTTGATGAGACACAAGTCAGAATCCTTTGATAGATTAAAGGAATTCAAGAATGAAGTACATAATCAACTTGGCAAGAGTATTAAGATTCTGCGATCGGATCGCAGAGGAGAATACTTGAGCCAAGAATTCAGCGACTATCTGAGCGAGTGTGGAATCGTTTCACAACTCACTCCTCCTGGTACACCCCAATGGAATGGAGTGTCGGAGAGGAGAAATCGAACTTTATTGGATATGGTTCGGTCTATGATGAGTCATTCTAATCTTCCACTATCCTTTTGGGGATATGCTCTAGAAACGTCTGCGTTTACACTGAATAGAGTGCCATCTAAATCAGTAGAAAAGACACCACATGAACTGTGGACTGGGAACGTTCCTAGTCTGTCTTTCCTAAGGATTTGGGGTTGCGAGGCTTATGTCAAACGTTTAATCTCC
Organism: Orychophragmus violaceus; assembly: GCA_030180135.1. Lineage (NCBI taxonomy): Eukaryota > Viridiplantae > Streptophyta > Magnoliopsida > Brassicales > Brassicaceae > Orychophragmus > Orychophragmus violaceus. The sequence continues at coordinate 37,416,026 of CM058237.1, read as the reverse complement.
GACAAGCTTGCACCCAAATCAGATAAATGCTATTTCGTTGGTTATCCTAGGGAAACCAAGGCATACTACTTTTACAACCAATCTGAGAACAAAGTATTTGCTGCTCGGGACTGTTCTTTTCTTGAGAGGGAGTTTCTCTCTAAGAAAAACAGTGGGAGTAAAGTACATCTCGAAGAAATTCAAGATGCACAGGAGACTGCCCAACCTATTGAGGAAGAGCAGCAGTTGGATCCACAAAGTTCTGTGGAACCGGCGCCTGTGGAGCCTGAAGTTCGCAGATCCGGAAGGATCCGTCACGAACCCGAGAGATACTATGGATTTCTCGTAACTAATTCAAATGATCTGATGATCATTGAAGGTGACGAACCAGCGACCTTTGCGGAAGCAATGATGGGCCAGGACTCCGAAAAGTGGCTTGGAGCCTCTAAATCCGAAATGACATCCATGTCAGAAAACCAAGTATGGTCCTTGGTCGATTTACCTAGTGGTGTAAAAGCCATTGAGTGTAAATGGATCTTCAAGAAGAAGATTGACGTGGATGGCAATGTACAGATTTACAAAGCGAGATTGGTGGCTAAAGGTTTCAAACAAATTTATGGTATTGACTATGATGAAACCTATTCCCCAGTAGCTATGCTTAAATCTATTCGGATTCTTCTAGCGATTGCTGCTCATTATGATTATGAGATTTGGCAGATGGATGTCAAAACCGCATTCCTGAATGGTATTCTGGAAGAGGATGTGTACATGACACAGCCTGAAGGTTTTGTCGATCCTAAAAACGCTGGGAAGGTATGAAAGCTTCATAAATCCATTTATGGGTTGAAGCAAGCATCACGGAGTTGGAATCTTCGTTTTGATGAAGCAGTAAAACAATTCGGTTTCATCAAGAACGAAGAAGAATCATGTGTATACAAGAAGACAAGTGGGAGCAAAATTGCATTTCTTGTACTGTATGTCGATGACATACTCCTCCTCGGTAATGACGTTCCGTTGCTTCAGTCTATTAAGACTTGGCTAGGAAGTTGTTTTTCCATGAAAGACATGGGAGAAGCCGCATACATTCTTGGAATCAGAATCTACAGAGATAGAACTGACAAGCTGATTGGATTGTGCCAAGACACTTATATTGATAAGGTGTTGCACAGATTCAGGATGCACGATTCCAAGAAGGGCTTCATACCAATGTCTCATGGCAAGAGTCTCTGCAAGAAGCAGTGTCCGGCGACACCTGCTGAGCGAGAACGCATGAATAGGATTCCTTATGCCTCTGCAATAGGATCTATTATGTATGCCATGCTCTGCACTCGTCCAGATGTAGCTTACGCGTTAAGCATGACGAGTAGATACCAATCTGATCCAGGTGAAGCTCACTGGACAGCTGTCAAGAATATTCTCAAGTATTTGAGACATACTAAGGATAAGTTCCTTGTGTATGGAGATAGTGATGAACTTGTGGTGAATGGATTCACCGATGCGAGTTTTCAGAAGGACAGAGACGATTTCCGATCACAGTCTGGATATGTCTTCTGTCTAAATGGCGGTGCGGTGAGCTGGAAGAGCTCTAAGCAGAATACCGTAGCTGACTCCACAACGGAAGCTGAATATGTTGCTGCTTCAGAAGCGGCAAAGGAAGCTGTTTGGATCAAGAAGTTCATGACTGAACTTGGTGTGGTTCCTAGTATCTTGGAGCCAGTGGCTTTGTTCTGCGATAACAATGGAGCCATTGCTCAGGCGAAAGAACCCAGGTCACACCAGAAGTCCAAGAGATCCCAGTGGTCAACTACTTTGAGGACGTGTTCAAGGCCCTAGAAGGCTTACCGCTTGACAGGTCTGATCCGTTCGTCATTGAGCTAGAACCAGGGACCAAGCCTCTCTCCAAGGCGCCATATAGAATGGCTCCAGCCGAGATGGCTGAGCTGAAGAAGCAGCTGGAAGAACTGCTAGACAAAGGCTTTATTAGGCCAAGTAGTTCTCCATGGGGGGCGCCCGTTCTATTCGTCAAGAAGAAGGACGGAAGCCTTCGGTTGTGCATTGATTACTGAGGCATAAACCGGGTTACTGTGAAGAACAAGTACCCATTGCCTCGGATAGATGAATTGTTGGATCAATTAAAGGGTTCAACGGTGTTTTCCAAGATCGATCTGGCCTCGGGGTACAATCAAATCCCGATAGCACCTGAGGACGTGAGGAAAACAGCCTTTAGAACTCGGTATGGTCACTATGAATTTGTGGTCATGCCATTTGGTCTAACCAATGCACCAGCTGCGTTCATGAAGATGATGAACGGTGTCTTTCGGGAATGGTTGGATAAGTTCGTCATCATATTCATTGATGACATCCTTGTCTACTCCAAGAACCGAAGAGAACACGGTGAACATCTAAGGATCGTGATGGAAATCCTAAGGGCGCAGAAGCTCTATGCCAAGCTCAGCAAGTGTAGCTTCTGGCAAACGAGGATAGGGTTCCTAGGACACATAGTGTCTGATGAAGGTGTCTCAGTTGATCCGGACAAGATCCGTTCAATTGAAGAGTGGCCGCGGCCGAGGAACGCAACCGAGGTTAGAAGTTTCCTCGGGCTGGCCGGTTACTATAGGCGGTTTGTCCAAGGTTTTGCAAGCATGGCTAAGGCTATGACTAAGCTGACCGGAAAGAACGTGAAGTTCGAATGGACTGAAGCCGCGGAGAAGAGTTTCAATGACTTGAAGGATATGTTAACCAAGGCACCTGTCCTAACACTGCCAGTAGACAATGTACCATACGTGGTCTGTTGGGATAGTGTCCTGAAATCACACTTGTACTCACTCCTGTGATAGTTGTGTGTCGAGATCAGACATTCGTATAATACTGGGCGTTTGCAATGCTTTGCTAGAAGCCTCTTGCATTCTGTAGGTCGTGGACTTACTGCCAGTATCATATGATCCTATAGGGTCACACACCTAAGCGAACTGGAAGCTACGACATGGGAATGATCATTGTGGCAATGATCATATTATGTGTATTGAAATACACATAAGAATCGATATAATGGTGTTGTGTCGATCGACACAGCTTGTGTGTCGGTCGACACAGTTCGGATTTTCCGAACAGGCTTTTCGGGTTATGGCTTAATTGAGTCTGGCCCGTTAAGCACGTTTAGGTCGAATAAAAGATGATTAGTTTCGACCTAAACATAAAGGCCGTCCAGTTTTCTTGATAGAAAGACTTGACACACCAGACACTATCGATCCCCATTGATCCGGCACTAGCATCCCGTTTCCAGCGAGCGTGCGTGTGTATCTGGTAGAGGCAAAGCGTTGCGTTGCTCCACTGATCTCGTTCACCATCTTCTTCCGCTGCCAAAGGTAAGAACTAGGTTGGTTCTAAATTTCAATATAACAAACCCTAGATCCATCGGGATCCAACATGGTCTACACAGATGCATCCCGGAACGGGTTAGGATGCGTTCTGATGCAGGACGGGAAGGTGATAGCCTATGCCTCAAGGCAGTTGAGGAAACACGAGGGTAACTACCCCACTCACGATCTCGAGATGGCTGCTGTGGTATTTGCACTTAAGATCTGGCGATCTTATCTCTACGGAGCCAAAGTGCAACTATTCACCGACCATAAGAGTCTGAAGTATGTGTTCACTCAGCCTGACCTTAACCTAAGGCAGAGAAGGTGGATGGAATTGGTGGCGGATTACGATCTAGACATCACTTACCATCCAGGAAAGGCCAACTTGGTTGCAGATGCCTTGAGTCGGAAAAGAACTGAAGTGGCCGCAGAAAAGGATGCAGAGACCTTGATCGGATTGGTCCGGTCCTTGCACCTTAATGCACTGACCGTGGACAATGAGCCACTAGGACTTGGAGCGGCAGATCAGGCGGATCTGTTGACAAGGGTCAGGTTGGCCCAAGAGCATGATGAAGAATTGATGAGATCGGTTAACAACAACAACACTGAGTATCAGTTCACCAACAACGGGATGGTTGTGGTGAATGGTCGAGTGTGTGTTCCCGATGTGAAAGGCCTTAAGGAAGAAATCCTAAGGATGGCTCATCAGTCTAAGTTCTCTATACATCCCGGACAGACCAAGATGTACCAAGACCTCAAACGGTACTATCACTGGGTCGGGATGAAGATGGACATTGCTGAATGGGTGTCTAAGTGCCAAACGTGTCAATTGGTCAAGATTGAACACCAAGTCCCGAGCGGCCTGATGCAAAGTTTACCCATTCCGGAATGGAAATGGGATAACATTACGATGGACTTTGTAACAGGACTGCCGGTGACCCGGTCAAGAAGAGACACGATTTGGGTAGTGGTGGACATACTGACCAAGTCCGCACACTTCTTAGACATCAAGAAGACTGATGGAGTAGGAAAACTTGCTGAGGAGTACATTGATGAGATCGTAAGACTTCATGGTGTACCAGCAAGCATAGTCTCAGACCGAGATGGTCGGTTCACGTCTTATTTCTGGCAAGCTTTCCAGAAAGCCCTAGGAACGAGAGTGAACATGAGTACGGCTTACCATCCACAAACAGATGGTCAGTCTGAAAGGACCATACAAACGTTAGAGGACATGTTGAGATCATGTGTTCTAGACTGGGGAGACTCTTGGGAAAAGTACTTGCCCTTGACCGAGTTTGCTTACAACAACAGTTACCAAGCAAGCATCGGAATTTCCCCCTATGAAGCGTTGTATGGGCGGCCCTGCAGGACTCCACTATGCTGGACGCAAGTGGGTGAATCCCGAGTCCTTGGGCCAGAGATAATTGAGGAGACAACGGAGCAAATCCGTTTCCTAAGAGCCAAGATGCAAGAGGCGCAAGACCGCCAGAAGAGTTACGCAGACAAAAGAAGGAAAGACATCGAATTCCAAGTTGGAGATCGAGTCTACCTTAAGATGATCACCTTCAAAGGAAGGGCAAGGGTTTCCAAACGTGGGAAACTTGATCCAAGGTACTTAGGACCGTTCACGATCCTAGAACGGGTCGGGATGGTTGCTTATAAGCTAGACTTGCCTAATGAGATGGAAGCATTCCACAATTTGTTCCATGTCTCACAATTGCGCAAGTGCTTATCAGATCAGGACAAGATTATGCCGGAGATTCCCGAGGATCTAAAGGCAAATCTCACCTTGGAAACGCGGCCCTTAAGGATTCTAGATAGGTTGGAAAAAGCAACCAGAAAGAAGGTCATCCAGATGGTGAAGGTGGAGTGGATTTGCAATGGAGTTAAGGAGATAACTTGGGAAACGGAAAACAGAATAAAGGCCGACTATCCCGAGTGGTTTGAGGAGTTTACAAGAAACAAACACCTTGGATCGGATTCGAGGACGAATCCATTTCAAGGGGGGGAGACTTGTAACATCCCCGAACCGGCCTAAGGGCCATTCGGGCTGTTCATGGGACCAGAAGTCAAAACTCACGACCAAAGGGTCTATAAGAGTGTTCCATGGGCAGAGGAGGGTTAAGTTCAGCTGAACGGGAGCTTAACCTAAAGGAAAGCAGCTGGACGGCCGATCTAAACAGCTGAAGGACTGAAGTACCAGTTCAGCTCAGCTGAGCTGGAGTGTAGAAGTGTGAATCAGCTGATCAGCTAGTGACACTAGCTGATCAAGGCCTCCATAAGCGAATGGACACCAATGGCCAATGTGCCCATTCGCAAGCCAAAAGGCACCCGCTCCTCTTGGGCGGTTATGGACGATTTTTGGCCTATAAATAAGACCCTTGGGGGTCAGATTTGCGCACTACACACATAAGGGAAGAATCCCAATATTTTCTCTAAGGCATAAGCCATATAAACCGAGAGAAAAGAGAGAAAGAAAGAGAGAAGGAGCGGCCGGATTCCAAGGGAGAAGGCCGAGCGCTTAAGAAGGAGTTGGTGGTTGATCAAGGCGGTTGGAAGTGGAAACCATGGCTGGAGAAACGGCTAAGGACCCAGGCAAATCGACCACAACCTCTAAGGTAACATCCGTAACCACTCTAATCACGGCCGCGGCCAAACCGCTAGGCCAAAGGCCGCTAATAGATGTTGGCCGGATTGTTTCTCCCTTCTTTTAAGTAGAACCGGTATGGGGAAATCTTGTACTTGGCCATCAAACGATTCATGCATGCCACACGACCGGCCAAAGGCCTTGTTCGTGACTAATAAACATGAACGGTTGGGCGCGGTCCAATTCATACTTGGCGCAAAGAGACTTATGGTTCGGACTGTGTAACGGGCTGTCTAGGGGGACGGTTAAACCGAAACCATGGAACCAAAGTAAGGCCAGACGTGTATGAACCGATCGAGAGGATCAGAGTGAAACCGCACCAAACCGTGAAGTATGGCTTAAAGTGATCGGGACGTATACCGCGATCGTCTAAGGACGACGCGGGATGCTAAGCGTGACCATGGTCCGATGCGCGAACGCAAGGATCGATCGTAACCGTCCGCGGAACGATCGCATCCGTTCGTGCGAATAGTCGCAACCGTTCGCGGACGATCGGCTGGCGCGACCCTGGGACGATCGTAGACGGGTCATGAGTTGCCGCGATAATCTTCGGACAGTCGCACGTCAACCGTAACCTCACGTACCGATCCACGCTGATGCGGAATACGTTCGCGATAACCCTCCGTCGGTACATGCGTGTATGCGACCGAGAACTTATGCCGGCAACATACACCTCGACACGGACGTAACCGGACGAACGCACGGACGTACGCGGGACGACCATACGGTCGTACGCGAAAGACCATACGGACGCATGCGGTTCAGTCCAACGAACGTCCGGTCCGGTACGTTATGGCTAAGTGCATGGAACGTTTGGGCTTAGAATACTTAGTATTAAAATGCGAATTGAATGGGAATTATAAGGGGATCATATAGACTAAAATGTTAGGTTGTTAAACCTTAACTTAAAGAATTATGTTTATGAATGGTTTTGGCTTTAAGGTAACAAGGATGGTCATGGGGGTGACTCATCCTAGGCGCGGACAAGACCCAAGTGACGAGTGGTGTGTAATAGATAGACATTGTACTTAGGACCGAATACTATTAGCATAATGCGTTTGACTACATTGTATTGGTACCTTTGCTTATATTAATAAAAATGTCTATTTGCCTTATTATTCTTGCTTAGAAATGTTAGAACGGAATGAATGAATGGAATGAATTTTGTTAAGGATTTGGCTAAGTATAAAACGTTTAGGGTTGAGGTTGCAAAAGAACCTCAACTTAGAATGAATTAGATAGTGGGACATCCGTCTAGGCCTATGGCCGGGATGGGGTGTTTCAAGACCAACATATACTTCCCCCCACACTTAGCAATTGTCCTAAGTAAACTCCACAATCACATTCATGCATTCAAATTCTCCATACTGACTTCTGCAAGTATTTAAGTGCGGTCTCACCAAAGGATTATCGATCAAAGTGCACATGGATTCTTACCTTGTCAGCTCTAGACCACCAAACTATCTTTCTCTGGTCCCTTTCTTCTCTTTCCCTTCCTTAACAACTGATTTTTCCCCACTGGGTATCATTTTTTTTTTTAGTGTTCTTCCCGTTATGGGGTATACTTTGGACACATTCCATGGATGCACAGGGTATGATAGTTGTAGCTACCACTCCCAGAGACCACTTCGGAGTTACTAACTCATCCTCAGTTTATTATCTTTTTTTTTTACTTTATGGAAGGGGTGAAGGGAACCAAATAGGACAGGTTTACAGGCTGTGTCAGAACTAACAAGGGAATCCGACACAAGGTATACCAAGCCCTTAAGTGAGAAAATTAAGTCAGTATTAAGGTGAAGTCAGTAAAAGGATCCTCTGATACCTGAAGTGATGTGGGTGTTCTTAGTAGGCTGATCCGTGTCTGGGTTTTCTAATAGTCATAGATAATCTGCAACTTCGTCTCAATGGTCACTTAAGTTCCTGCAAGTGCTGTTAATCTTCTCAAAAATTCATTGTTTCTTACTTAAATAAGTTTTGACTCAATAAAACAAAATTTGAAAAATGGACTTACTCTTAAGAAAACAGAAAGATAAAGTCAGTAGCACCTCCCTCACACTTAAGACACACTGTCCCCAGTAGTGTCAAGCGAAGGATTGGTAAAAAGAAAGAAAAAATATGTTAATGGATTGGTTGAGTTCTGTCTGATTTTTACCTCTGTCGCACAGGCATCGATCGCTGCATAGATGCATCGACCGTTGCTAGGCGATTTTTCGTCGTGTGTCGATCGTTGCTCAGGACAGCAACGATCGCTGCAATGCGATTTCTCGTGTTGTGACGATCGACACAAGTTGTGTCGATCGACGCATTGCGATTACTCGATCAGTCAACAAGTTAGCAGGTTAGTCCGTTAGAAAATCCCAATTTTCTAACCTGCAAGCTGAAAAACACTGAAAACAGGCAAAATCAAAGTAACTAATAGTCTCAAATCAAACACACAATCCAAACATAAACATTATAAGAAAGTCAAAAGGAAAATGCAAAACGAAAAAGAAATAAGAGAATACAGAACCGAATGTCTAGAGAAGCCACTATCTCACTCGTCATCCATCCATCTCAGCAATGCGATCAGTACCACTCGAAGAACCGGGAGTCGGAGAGCGTCGTCTGCGTCGTGAAGGTCATGGATGGTGTATCTGAGGTTGTCTCCTGCAAGTGAAGGTACGCATGAAGTTCCAAACGACTCGTAGAATACCATCTGAGCGCTCTCTCCATTCTGCCTCAGACATATCACCATAAGGCATCATAGGCTCGGGAAAAGGTCCAATGTCATCGACAGGAGCAGCAGGTGCAGGCGCAGGCACAGAGGAAGTAGAAGCTCGTGTAGAAGGCTCTCCCAGCGGATGAGCCATAGAAGGGACTCTGCACTGCTCGCTCGTAGGAGGCTGGTACCTCAAGGCATCCAGCGTATCAACCTGTGTAAGACCAGGAGCAGGAAGATCCACACCACACTTCACTGTGGCAGGATCATAATAAACCCAAACGCGTCCCTCCTTGAGCCATGTAGCACTCTGCAAGTGAGTGAAATCGAGAAACTCAATGCTATCATTACGCTCCGTACCCTCTAAGGGGATCCTACAATGTCTGAAAATGGGAGTAAGCAAACTCCCTACTGACTCAGTGACCACACCATCAAATGGCTTCTTCTGCAGGTCGCATAACTGATGAGCGAAGACAGCTCCCAAGTTGAGTCCCTTAGTGGGATCTCTCAAAGGGGTATCTTCAAACTGATCCCTCAATCCAATAAACAACATCTCCATCTCATTCTTGCGCATCTTGTTGGCTTCAGCTTTGCACAACAGAGTACATCCCAAGATGCGCAGAACATATCTCAGAACAGGATGTCTAACCTGCTTCACCGGCGTCGTCCTCGAGTTGTATCGACCATTGCCAATACACTCCCAGAAATACTGAGTCTCCTCTACATCCCACAGAACAGATATACCAATACGTGCAGGCTCAGTGCTGAATCCATAAATCCTACAGATATCGAGAAGGGGAATCCGATACCTGCATCCTAAGCACATGAAGGTAAAGAAACCTCCCGAAGCCTTCCTGCTGTCTGGTGTAGGGTAAATCACTCTGCAAGTGGCTAGCAACTGTCTCACCAACTCAGGGTACATCTCATGAGGCTGCATAGGGACAATGCCTTTACACAATACAATAACCTGCTCATCGATGCCCAGACTCTTACAAGTCGAATAATCTGCAAACTTAGTTGGATTAAGCGTCATGCCACACAAACCATTGTACAGCAACGTGTCGAACTCATCCCAATCATCAAGCAACGGTCTCTCTGTGAACTCATCGGTCTTAAGGAACTCAGCAATATCATTTGGCCACACTCTATCCGACTGGATCTCTGTCTTATCTGCTCGGGGCCAAGGCGGTGCTATGGCCTGACCAACTCTCACATAATCCGCAGGATGTGGTGATTCTTGATGGAACCACTCAGGTGGCGGCTGATGGTGAGCTGTAGCTGCTGCTGCGGTAGTTCTACGCTTACGGGATTGTCGAGGAGGCATCTGCATTCAGGAAAATAAAAAAATATTAGTCTCGGCAGAATATCCCTGTGAAATCGCAATGCAACGACCGTTGCACAAGTGCAACGATCGATGCAGGGCGATTTCACAGTCGACAATAAATCCTCAAAATCGTTTCTAAATCTGTAATAAAACTACACCAACAATAACAATCCATCACCAATCATCCTAAATCAGGTCTATAATAGCATGGGATCATCGTTTTCAAGCCAAAATTCTCAATTTCTAAAACCCTAAAAACGAATCCGAAAATCATGAAATTGAGGCACATTACCTTGGATTCACTGCAATTGGGTAAGAGAAATAGATAGAGGATGTTAAAACAAGTAAAATCAAGCCTTGAATCAGAGAAAACGATGAAGATTTGAGAGATTTAGGGTAAGGGAATCGTGGTTGTACGGACGGCGGAAATGGGGAAAAAGAGAAGAGAAAAGGGTTTAAGGCACTTACCTGGTCGTGGGTGCAACGATCGTTACTGATGAGCAACGATTGATGCTGTTGAACCGAATTGATTCCGGTTTAGCACGCGTACCTTAATTTTGCAATTAAACCGTTTGCAACGACCGTTGCACAGGACCGCAACGATCGTCACAAGGCGATCCCATCTCTTCGTCAAATCTCCCTGCAACGACCGGTGCACAAGTGCATCGATCGTCACACATCTCCAGACTCGAGTTCTGTATCTAAAAACTTAGCAAAACAAAATCAAAACGTAAGTTCCGAAGAAAAACACCAAAAATAAGAAAGAAAAATACTAAAACCTAACAGTGGGTTGCCTCCCACTCAGCGATTGTTTAAGGTCATTAGCTTGACCGGACGAACAAGAATCAGGCACCGTGAGATCCTGACAGAGACTTTGATTGCCTCTGTGCAAGTCTCCTCATCCAAGGCGGCGAGTTGGCTTTATCAGAATGCTCTTGTCCAATAAAAGAAGGAGAGAAACGTTCCCCAGGATCCAAAATCACAGTGTCACTTGGCCGCTTATCATCTCCATCCATAATGGTGAATGTCTGCCCATCAGTCAGCGGCTTGCGCAGCTTATCCATCTCATAATGCAGCGGCTCATCTCCCAGGTGGAGATCAATCAGACTGTGTCTAACATCTATTACCGCTCCTGCTGTTGCTAAGAATGGTCTCCTTAGTATCAACGCGTCATCAGGATCACTATCATACTTCAGCACTAAGAAGTCTGTTGGAACCAAGTAGTTTCCAACTCTCACCGGGATGTCCTCAAGGAGTCCTTCTGGAACTCTTATAGACTGATCAGCTAGGACAAGAGAGGTCCTAGTAGGCGAAAAATCCAGCATACCCAGCTTCTCTACAACAGAATATGGCATAAGACTTCCAGCAGCTCCCAGATCACACAGAGAACGCCTAAAGCTATCCTTGAAGATAGAGCAATTCAGCACAAAGACACCAGGGTCAGGCAGCTTCTTCGGGATCTTGGTTAACAGCACATCACTTATCAGTTGAGGGACCACAATCACCCAATCTTTCAGCTCTTCATCCATAGGCAGCATCTTTCTCAAGTACCTCTGCACACATCGGTGATAAGGTAGATCATCAGATGATGGGATTTCTTCCAACTCTTCACCAATCTCTTCTAGTTGCTTAAGCTCTTCAATCTCTTGTTGAATCACTTCAGACACTGAAGGATATAGTCTAATGGATTGTGCATAAATCTCCTGCTGAGTAATCTCGGACACTCCAGGGAATAAACGATCAAGCTCTAAATCTGCATCAATGCCATCAGAATCCTGCGAATCTGTCTGTTCACGACCTGCAACGATCGACGCTAAGAGTGCATCGATCGATGCATCACTGTTTTCACAGATTCTACCCAAGAGATTTTCTTCAAAATCCGAATTTTTGGCCTCTTCTACCAACTCAGCTGTTTTCAACTCAAAATTTTCACCTTGTGTTGATCCATCATCAATGTACACTGACCAGACCTTAATATGGGTGTCAACTACTTCTTTTCCTTTAACATAACTAGAGATCTGGCTCACCTGAGTGTCCAACTGCTTCACATGAGTGTTTAGAGACTCAAACTTACCATTAAGGTCCTCATAAACCGCATCCAACTTCTTGTTGCAGTCCACAACAATCTTGGTTTGTCCCTCTAGCAGCTGCTCCATCATAGCTTCCATCTTGCTCTCATGAGCACTAGCAGCAGGAGGAGTCTGATAAGATGAAGATCCGTAGGTCCTTTGGTTACCTTGTCCAAAAGGTTTCTGAAAACCACTAGTCTGTCCAAATCCAGAAGAGTTTTGATTGCTGTCGAAAGCACTCTTCTGTCCTCCACCAAAGAACCTATTCCCAGACTGATTTCTGAACCTATTTCCTTGGAAACCAGATCCTCCAATGTAGTTCACATCCTCTTCTTGGTTCTCTTCCTCAGCTCCAACTATCTCAACATCTTGAGCAAAGTGGACAGCTTTCTTCCCAGCTAGAAGATTGCAGACAGTGTCCAGCTTAGATCTAATATCAGCAATCTCTAAATTCTCTACTTTTCCACCGGACTTCTTCCTTCTCTCATCAGTAGTCTTGCAGCTATTACTGCTCACTAAGTTCTCTATCACCTGCTTAGCTTGTGCAGGAGTCCTAGTGTTGAAGTTTGCATTGCTGGAGTTATCCAGCGCAGTCTGATATGGAAGATCTATGCCTCTAAAGAAGATACCAAGCAATGTTACCTCAGTAAACCCATGGTGCGGGCAGTCACGCTGGTGCTTCTTGAATCTCATCCAGGCAGTCTTAAGAGGCTCAGTAGGACCTTGGGTAAAGGTGAGAATGTCCTGCCTGGACTGATCAGAACGCGCATCATCATAGAAGTGACGCAGGAACTCACTCTTCAGAGCATCCTAAGTAGTATACTGCCTAGGTGGCAGTTGCTTCAGCCATGCAGCAGCGTCTCCAGCGAGACTGTGTGGAAAGAGCTTGAGAAACAGATAATCCTGGCACACTCCATCAAACTTCATGCCAGTGATTATGTCCTCAAACTGATCAATGTGATCCATAGGCTGCTCCGACGAGTGACCATGGAAAGCATTCTGCCTCATCAGCGAGTAGTAGATGGTTTTGATTTCAAAATCATTCCGCTCAAAACCGGGAGGTACCGGAGCTGACCGGTTGGCATGAAACTCATCCGGACGATTGTAGTCAGCCAAAGTCTTCTCATGAAGAACCATCTGTCTTCCTTGGGCCTGTCCTTGGCCTTGCGCCTGCGGTTGTGGTTCAGGTTCCTCAATATCAGGGATCACATGTCCCCCAACATCAATCCTTTGCCCATCAGCATTGTAAGGATTGTTTTGCGGATCCCTCAGGGTACCTTGAGCATCGGCTATCAGAATCAAACGTTCACGTACCATCCTTACTCTTCTTTCTCTTCTGTTAGTCCTCTCTAGTCGTCCAAGTTCTTCAAGTCCGAGATTGACGAGATTCAAGTTCTGATTGCTTCTGGTTTCACGCGTCTGCATAAACCGTCTGTAATCGTCAAGCAACGATCGATGCTAACAGTGCAACGATCGATTCAATCTCAGAATCGCCTAGTGACGATCGACACAAAGGGTGCAACGATCGACGCTATGCGAAATCGGTACCTTCGACAGAGAGAAAACAGAGAAAATATTAGTAACTAAAATTAAAAAAAAAAAAAAAATCCTAGTCTAAACCCTAGGTTCGAATCTATCGAAGACTCTAAGAGTCCCCGGCAACGGTGCCAAAAACTTGATAGGTCTAAATTTTTACCCTATACTAACTGCAAGTGCACAATAATGTCAATGTAGTACTTAGGGATCGAATCCATGAGGACTCTAGGCAACGATAGGATTAAGAACTTAAAGAGATTAAAACTAGCACTAGTAAAAATATATCGTATAGCCACGTTTTTGTCACGACCAAATCGTGGCTATTTTATAATTAGTCACGAATTAGTCACGATTAGTCGCGTGGCAAACAATCGTGGCTAAATCGTGTCCAAAACGTGGCAATTAGTCACGTTATAGTCACGATATAAAACGTGACTAGGTATAGCCACGTTTTGTCACGAAATATTCGTGGCAAAACTATCCACTTAAAGAAACGTGGCTAAATCGTGGCTAACTAGTCACGATTTAGACACGTATATTTCGTGGCCAAGGTCTGTCCAATCTAAAATTTCAAAACCTTACCCTCCAAACCCTAAACCCTAAACCCTAAACCATTATCATACTATAAACTATACTCTTAATCATATTATAAACACTAATATTCAACATTTATAAAAAAGAAAATATTTTTCAAATCTAATATTTTCAAACATTAACTTATAACCCTAAATACAACCCTCTAAACCCTATACACTAAACCAATCATACTCTAAAACTAACTCTTTCATAAACAATAAAATAAAAATATAAAATTAATTAAATAAACATAAAACTAATATTTTAAATCTATAGTATAACCAAAACTAATACATAAAACTAATATAAAAAACTAATACATAAAACCCTAAACCCTAAACCCTAAACTACATATCATAAACTATAATCACACTATAAACCTTACTCTTAATCATAAACTATAAAATATAAAATCAAAATATAAAGATAATTATATATACATAAAACTAATATTTAAAAAATTTAAATATATTCTTATCATAAAATTAGTTTAAAACTATTTTAAAAAAATAATGAATTAAATATCTCATGAAATTTGCTATTTTAATACTTATACTAAATTAGAAGTTCTTAAAGAATAATTTAGTTATTATAGATACCCACAACTAAATTTTATTACTTTTGAAATAAAAAAATAATATAAACAAAGATTAAAATCCAATTTAATCATTTTCCATGAATAATATATATTGTTTTATTATTTTAAATCATTTTATAAAATTTAATATTTTATTTTTTATTTATTATATTTTTAAATTTAACATTTTTAAAATTTCGTTTTAGTAATTTCTATTAATTTTAAATTATTTTTTTATTATTATATATACCTAGAAATAATTCTATTGGTTAATTGGTGCATCATGAAGATCACAATCCAGAACCGTTGATTAAAACATATCAACGGTTCAGATTGTTTTTCATCAAATAAACAGATCAGTTTCTTAGCCGTTGGATCTATCTAATATTAAATCATGACCATTGATCTTTTAACCTAATTATCTCCCAAGTTACAAAAAAAATCTCCACTACGAAGAAGCGGCCTCTTCTTTTCTTTCTTCATTGTTTTTGTCTGGTTCTTCTTCACCTGCAATAACCAAAAATCGTGAGCCACTTTTTCACCTTCATCTTCACTTTGCTTCACTCTTCTTCTTAAGACTTGTCTCTTTGTCGATTCGTGTCCCAGCCACCGCCGTGTTTCCAAAACGAAGACGAAGTTGAAGAACGAAAGAACACGAAGCAGAGAAATCGGTGGAGGAGGTGACGAACCAAGCTCTTCTCCGGCGAATCTGAGAGAGAGGAGACGGCGGTAGTCGCGGAGGTCGCCGGACGATGACAGACGAATCGCGAGAGAGACGTCGACGAAGATGATGAAGGCTCCACCGCTCTCGACGAAGACGAACGCGAAGACGAGCCTTGAGGAGGAGATCTTCACCGCACCACCAGCCGTTACCACCGCAAATCTCTTCTCAGATCTAGCGAACAGCCATGTTTTCCGGCGACTATCGGCGAGTTGGCAACGCGCGAGTCGATGGTCGGTGGTGCAGAGGCGGTGCGTCGGAAGACGGCGGAGAGGTGCATCGGAAGACGGCATTGATTTCTTATATATATATATATATTGTATTTATTTTGTATTTTTGTATTTTGTATTTTGTTTATAAATAAAAAAAACATTAATGAATTTTTTCTTCTGTATTTTTTTTTTGTTTTTTTTTTAAAAAAAAGCCACGAGACGAAATGTGGCTAATTTTGTCACGAAATATTCGTGACAAAACGTGACTAAATTAGTCACGCATATTTCGTGACAAAAACGTGGCTTTTTGTCACGATTTGGACACGAAAAAAATTAGTCACGATCGTATAGCCACGTTTTTTTTCGTGACTTTTCGTGGCTAAAACTGATTATAGCCACGAAATATTAGCCATAGCCACGAAAAAAAACGTGGCTATACGATATATTTTTACTAGGGTAGGAGAAAGCAAAAAATCAGATTGTATTGAATTATCTAAAAAGCAAGCAAGAAAGTAAACAAGTAGCAGGTTGTTGTTGTAGGCAATAAACTAAGGGCGCTAAGTCCTGGGCGTTCTCAGGAAATCAGACAAGCAGATAAATCATTCAGTCAGGATCTAATTAAACTCAGTTCTAGAATTCAAAACACAGATATAGAATTAACCAAATTCCTTTGCGAGAATTCTCTAAGTTTAAGTGCAGTAATCCAAATTCCTTTGCAATTACTAACAGATTAAACCAGCTTTAATTCCAAGTTTGATATGTTCACAATCTAATTAAACCAAATTCCTTTGCGAGTAATTAAATTGCTCAACCTAAATAGTTCAGATTCTAAATCACACTGTCGTGTCGTATTTAGCAACCTAAGATCTAGATTCTAATTGATCAGGTTAGAACTAACATTAAACACAATTTAGTTTGAAGAACATCTATTGATGTGAATCCTTAACTGAATTAATTATATCTAGCAAGTCATGAAATCCCTATGAGAAACCCTAAACCTAACTATGAAACTACTCAGACATAGATGATGTAAACATAATCAATGAATTAATAGAAATCATAAAAGAGATTAGAATATAAAAGGGGTTCGAAAACTTCTCCAAAACGAATGTAGTACAGGATCAGATCAGCCCTAAAAGCTCTAAAAACTCTATGCTCTAAGTTATGATAGCGTAATTAAAACTGAAGTTAAAAACCTAATTAAATAGCTAAAACACGATTTGGGGCTTCTGTGTAAATATCTGGAACTTCTGGGCATCTTTGCAATATTAGAAATCTTCATTAAACCGCCGAGAGTCTGGCCCAACTCGTTGTGCATCGATCGATGCAGGTGTGCAACGATCGACGCAGATCTCAAATCTGGACAGTGAACACAACCTCTCGGGTCAAATCTCCAAAGTGCTCCAATTAACTCCATAATCTCCACTTTTGCTCCAAACATACGTGTACCTAATAAAACCTGCAAAAGACTCTAAAGGAACACCAAAAGACACTAAAACAGACTTATATCATGGTATAAAACCGGTAAAAATCATGATATATCAGGACTCCAAGTTTGTATAATTGAAGAATAAAATAATTTGGGAAGAGATGGGAGACATGGCAAGCCTAGAGAAGATGAGAAGGTGTTGTGGCATTTTTAGAAGAGATGCAATGCATGTGATTTTGATCACATGTTAAATGAGATGAATGCATCTCATCCTCTTGGTCTGTGTGGCTTAAGGGGAATAATAGGAGAGGAAATGCACTGAATCTATCATGACATGTGGCTGTGGGCGTGGCTGAAGATGAGAGAAAGAGAGTGACACTTGTCACCATAACATCAACCTTTCTTTGCTATAAATAGGAGCCAAACTTTTCCCATTTCATTCATCAAAAAACACACAAAAAAAAGAAGAGGGAAAGAAGAGAAGAAAAGGAGAGAAGCGTGAGAGGAGGAGAAGAAGAAGAAGAAGAAGAAGAAGAAGAAGAAGAAGAAGAAGAAGAAGAAGAAGAAGAAGAAGAAGAGAGAGAGAGAAGAGAGAGAGAGAGAAGAAGAAGAAGAAGAAGAAGAAGAAGAAGAAGAAGAAGAAGAAGAAGAAGAAGAAGAAGAAGAAGAGAGAGAGAGAGAGAGAAGATGAAACTTGAAGAGGAAGAAGAGAGAGAGATGGAGGAGAACCGGAGAAGAAGAGAGAGAGATAGAGAGAATATGAAGCTTGAAGAAGAAGAAGAAGCGTGAAGGAGAGAGAGACAGAAGATGAAGCTTGAAGTAGAAGAAGAAGCGTGAAGGAGAGAGAGAGAGAAGATGAAACTTGAAGAAGAAGAAGAAGAAGAAGAAGCGTGAAGGAAAGAGAGAGAGAGAAGATGAAGCTGAAGGTTGAAGAAGAAGAAGAAGAGGGAGAGAAGGAGATGCGTGAAGGGGAGAGAGAGAGAGAGAGAGAGAGAGAGAGAGAGAGAGAGAGAGAGAGAGAGAGAGAGAGAGAGAGAGAGAGAGAGAGAGAGAGAGAGAGAGAAAACTGAAGGAGACAAAGAGAACCGGAGGAGAGATAGAGAACCAGAGGAGAGAGAGAAGGAGGGAAAGAGGAGAGAGAAGATGAGGATGGTCCGGAGGCTCGATCAGAATCACTAAGGTCAACGTTACGGTCAAGTGGGGGTCAAGGTCGGGTCAAATCAAGTCGACGGTTCGGGGAAGGTTCGGGTTAGCGTCGGGTTCGTGTTGGAGTTCCGTCAAATCCATCCATCCGTCGTCATGATAACAAAGTGAGTCGGCTAAATTGTGTGTTGCATTTAGTTAGAATCATATAGATCTGGAATTGATAAACCGTAGTTTAGGTTTCATACCCGATTGATTGAATTGGTTAGAACGGCTAGGTTGATTATTAACTCTGTTAATTAATTAAATGGTTAGGTTAAGGGATGCATGCTAGTTAGCTTATATCCGTAAACATTGATAATTCGTTGATTGCTTGATTGGGTGATGCATACATATAGAACGGTATGCTAGGACGTATATGCATATATAAGTACTTAAGAACGTATCTAAAGGAATCTATATACGGGAAATTATGAGTTGATTAAAATACGGTTAAAAGACATAACACACTTAGAATATAATAACGGGGTGGGTTAATTAGTCGAGTTAAGGGTAATGAATGGAAGTTAATGAATAATGAGATGTCGGGGAGTTAGTAATCTTACTAACTCTAAACCGACAGATCGAGGACTTATTAAAAGATACTTAGGAAGGGATAAGTAAAAGAAGTGGTGTGATTGATGGGCCGTCTACGGGATTATTGATCCACTAATCCCAAGGTAGCGGATTGAATGAGATAAGAAAAGATTAAAAGACTGTTAAACCTAATTAATTAGTTGTGTAGTGTTGTTTGTGTGATTGTGTATCTACTTCTGTATTGTGACTGAGTAGACTGTTGATTGCTTGATTGCTCATCTACTTCGGTGTTGGGCTGAATAGACTGTTGATTTTTTTATTTTTTATCTACTTCGATGTTGGGCCGAGTAGACTGTACTGGTAGATACTTACTCTGGTGCAGAACCGAATAAGTGTGGGTAAGGTCGGGTGATGTGGAGGTTGGCGATAGGACTTGCGGGAAATATTGGGTATTGAGATGGTATTTCTATTTGACCTTGTTCGTATTGCGTGATAGAGTCCGAGTGAGTCTACTTGTTTACATTACTGTTATTAGGACTCTATAAGGTGTGTTAGGTCCCACAAGTCTAGAGATGGCGTTCCAGTACTTCCGACCCGATTGGATCATCGGGTAGTTACCTGATCGGACACGTGCCTTCAGACAGTGATTCTGGTTTTGGTGTTAACCTACTGAGTGACACCGGTAGGTGTGTGGTCCGGAGAATACGGGGTCGCGTCCTAGGGCCGGACTGCATGGAAGCTTTGGTTATCTAGGGGTAACCCGAGTCCCCGCGTATTGATGGACGGAGAACGGTGTCCTAGTTGAGGACTCCGTGTTTCGTCTAGGAGTCGTGGGAGGCAGCTAAGTGTTCCCGTGGAAGTTACCGAGTTCGCTTTTGGGGCCCATGGTGTGGAGATTGGGTTAGAGATGCGATAGATAGATCGAGTTTAATCGAGAGCATGTTCCGCAGTGTTCTCAATTCCCTTGGTTACTTTTGTGTTGTTGTGTTGTTATTTGAACGTTTGTGTGTTGTGGAGCTCGTCACGTCTTGGTAGCACGTGACCAGCTATCTGTACTTGTTTGTTATTTTGGGTTTAGGCGGGATTATTAGATCATTAGCAGCCTTTAGTTGGGATCCGTCTCACTAGGTAATCTTAGATTACTCATTAGACTTTTTGTGTTTTTCAGGTTTGGCGTAGCTCGGCGGCCGCATTGGACACTCGGAGTAGTCTCGGGTTGGCATTGGGTATCGGTTGTTTACGCATTTTGACTTTACTTTCGGTTTCGGATTTTATGGGCCCAGTTAAATGATTTGTATTGGACCGTATATTATTATGAATAAGAATTATATTTTTAAAGTAATAAAAACGGAATAATTACCTTGTATACGGTTTAGTCCAAACCGAACACAACTCGTGGAAGCGGTATGGGTTGAAAAGCCTCGTATCGTGGAAACGAGGAAAACGGTATCAAAGGTGGTTTGGTTCGAGCCTTTGTCTCAAACCGGACTGTCTCTGGCTTTCGTATTGTGACAAACACTTCTTGTATGACTGCTCGGGTTCGATCGGTCATGTTCTTGTTTGATTGTTGGCCGTTCAGCTCGTCGGTCAGCGGAAAACGGGAAGGGGGCGTTACAAAAGGTGGTATCAGAGCATGGTTCGTCATGGGTTCGAAAATTCCGGTATTTCAATGTTTTCAATGTTTTA